>CAOLHI010004255.1:0-126727 GCA_948474755.1 Ctenosaura bakeri
GAGAGAGAGAGACCTATTTTCAAGGCAATACTCTCACCCTGAGATTCCTCTTCCTCAACTTGAGAACTGGAGAAGAAGGTCTGGGTTGAGACTGAAGGCCAGGCCTTGAGACTTGAGAATCCCAGCTGAGGAAGAACTGTTTTCTATAAAAAGCCTGTTTTCCGTGTGAAACCCCTTTGACCATTCTTTGTAACTCATGGTGAGTGAAAGTGAAATCCAGTGTCATTTAATCATTCCGTGCTGATACAAGGGGGTTTCCTTATCCTCTTTTCTACTCAAAGTCCTTTTATTGTATCAAAAGTAGGGTTGGGAAGACCCAATCACTCTTCTGAAAGATCAAAGCATTTGAAATACTTTTCATTCATTTCATCATTGTTTCTGATCAAACAGGTTTTGCAGGCTTTTGAAACACTATAAACACAGAACCTAGGAACAGATATGATAGTGGTATAAGTGTGCAATATAATTATTCATCTGTAATATTGCACTTAGTTCTTTGATGGAAAATCCCATTATCTTTTCTAGCCTAATCATAAAGGATATGTTGAGTACACAAATGCTTTCCCTGAGGTTTCAGTGGAGCAAGAGAGAGGCAGATTCTTTGGGACAGTTGTGGCAGAAAGTACAATGTAAGTGCCACACAGCTTCTCTAGGCAATCAAATAATGTAACCAACTTCCTGCCTTGTGTGAAGTAACATCACTGGAAGTTTTTGACCAAAACTTGGAAAAGTTCATTTTTGGACTACAACTCCCAGAATACTTCAGCCAGCATGGCCTCTGGGGCATTCTGAAAAGGCAAGAACTCAGCCAAAACCAGAGGAAACTAACATTCCAAACTTGTTTTGGCTGATTTCTTGTGCCTGTTCCTATACCAGAGACTTTCAGATATTTTTGCTTATACTTTCTCATAAGTGCGAAAGGCATGCTAAACTTTGGTTTTCAGAACAAAGGGTTTATAATGTCTGAAATGAGGATGTTGCTGACTACACTTGCCTATTGTTTCCTGAGTTTTAAGAATTGGATTCTTTAATGTCCTTCTTCAATAACCTCCTGACTTCTTTACCCAAGACTATTTAGCCATTCAGACTGGCTTTGAGCACACATTAATATACTGAGATCAGCTATGTTCATTTTATATCTCTAAATGCCATCTATTTGTGCAGTGCGTCAAAGATGTAAAACACTATGTGCGGTAAGTGCTAAGTTATTATAGATTCCCCTTTCTCTAAAGCACTTTGGGAAATCAATATGTTACTCAGAAAGACTGCATTGTCTCAGACTGATCTGCTCTCTTTTATAGCTGAAGGGAATGATAAAGAATTGAGGGTTCATGGTGCTGTCCAGAATTTCCAGCTACTACGAACTGCAAATAAATGGGCCCGACTGCTATTTTATTTCTGTGTTACCAGAAATGCATCATCAAAAGCTACCTCTCAGTATTTTGTTTTTCAAATTAGGACATCCTCATTTGAAATCACAGAAAAATAAATAAATAATAAAATATGGCCATCCTTTATCTCAAGGGATGATCTGCCAAAAGGAAAATCATTTCTGGAATCCCATTGTAAGAAGGATGTTTCTTGGTTATAGATGTATTATTGTTTTTCACAACAACTCCTTCTCCTTCCCCATGCCATAGTAAAGGAAAGTGTGTTGATGTGCTAGGGGTCTAAATAAAGAAGGCGGCAAGTTATATAATCCTCTTGGACATTATTGGAGATTTTAAAGGGATCTCTTCTTCTCTTCCAAACTCCTCAGATGGTTCGGACTATGACCCTCTTCTGCAGGGGTATGTCACCCTGGCAGAAGGTAGGACTCAACTGCTGCTTCTGAATAGGAATCAGAATTTTCTCTCTCTCTTTTTTTTAATGAGAATGTCCTTAAGATGATAACCTTTGTTTATTCCATGTTTATTTCCAAAAAGAATATCAAGTCCTAAATATGAAGAAATTTGCAACTTTTCATAAATTCTTTAAAAAGAACAACAAAAAAACAGAAATAAAACTGATGTCTTGTTAGTTCCTTAACCAAATGTCAGTTCTGCTATAGTGGAGGGAAATTCTCTCTCTAAAATACTGTGGGTTGTTTTTGTTTTGTTTTTTGAGCAGGATTTAAATATCGTTGATGGGCTACCAAGCTCTGTAAAAGTGACTAGTACACTGGTTTTTCTTCAGCTAAAGGGAAGAATCAGGCAAGGGACATATAGAACAGTAGGGATGCAACAATCACTAGTTGAACTGAGAAAGTAGAAATCTTATTCTCTTGAATTTCAGTTATTCCAGAGCTGTTGACAGGTAAAAGTATCATGGATTCTTTAAGTTCTCCATCTGCCTCAGTTCTCCAGCTCTACTGAGCGGTTCAGTCTGAGTAGGTTTATCTATAGAGATTGGCTCATAGTCTTGAAATCACCCAGGTTGCTGTTCAGTGCAGCCTGAATATTACAGTTACAATTAAAACACGGATGAAGGTATAACTTTGTTATCCCATGTTATGTTGCAACTATAATGTGACTTGGGCCCTTTTCGCATTGAGGCTTCTCGCGTGAGCAGGGGAGGGCGGCTCGCGCAGAAGCCTTCTCCGGGAGGCTGCCACTTCCCCCCTCCTTCCTTCCGCAAGCGAAGGAAGGAGGGGGAAGCAGCAGCCTCCCGGAGAAGGCTTCTCACGTGAGCCACTCTCCCCCGTGCGAAGCAGGAGGCTGTCGCGTCCGCGCCCCCCCATGCGAAGCAGGAGGCTGTCGCGTCCGTCACGCTAGCGCCCCGCCCCTTCCTTCCGCAGGGGCGGAGGGAAGGAAGTGCGACCCGGCCACCTCCCCGACGCTCCGCACAGGAGGTAAGTGCGCGTGGGCGCTGGGAGTGTTGCGCGAGCACGGGTGATTTTCACTTTGAGGCGAAAATAAAAAAAACCGCGATCGCGCCGCTGCAGCCCCGTGAGCGCGGCGGAAGTGGGAGTGCATCGTGCAGAGCGACGCTCCCACTCCCGCGAGGCTCAGGGGGCTCTCGCGCCACAGAAAGCCTGTGCGAAAAGGGCCTTGATGATTTTTCAGTTATTGCAAAAAGAAATTAATTCCAAACTGTAAATTATTTGTGCTAGATACTTCAAAAACTCTTGCGTGTAACTCCTTTTAATGTGGGATGAGTGGGGATGATTTGAGACATGTTGGTAAGAGACTGAGTGACAAATCAAAAGGTCTCTGGTTAGAATTTTGCCTTTGCTATGAAGGTGACCTCATTAAGCCTCTCTTAACCTCTGTGCCTCACTCTGCCATTTGCATTACAGGAGATAATAATACTGATTTGTCTTACAAAAGGAATGATAGAAAGTGATCAGGATCCAGTGGTAGATTGTCATTTTGAGTAGAATAATACAGAATTCCCAATGTCAATTATTAGGCAAAAGCAAGAACTAATAAATAAATAAATAAATATTTTAAAATTATCTGTTTTTAATTAGGTTGCCAGAAATGAATGCTGGAAGAAGACCAGTAATGCCGGTATAGGTTTGTCTATTTGTGTGTGTGTGTGTGTTTATTTCCATGTGAAAAGATTTGTGGGCTCGATTCTGGCACTGATAAATAATATTCCTGAGCTCAAACTCCCCTTGCACATTAATTAGATAATGCATGTGGACTGCTTGGATCACTTGAAAATGCAAAACATAATAATGATAATTACAATGATAATAAAGCTTCCTACAGTATACCTTAGTACTGTTGTTATTATCATCAGTATTATTTTCCTGAGGCACGTCTGGATCTAGTCTGATCCAGTAAGGCAGTCCTTATGCTCTTGTTACACCTTTGTTTCTTTATCATTCCTATAAGGATCTTTCTTCCCCTACTTCAGTTCTATACTTTGTCCTGGATTTTATAAACAATTTCCAGATATGAAGATTCAGTTTTAAAAATTGTCACTTAAAGTTTCTGAAAAGCTTGCTTGAATACTTTTGAACAAAACAACAACAGCAACAAATCTGTCCCTCAATATTTTCTTTTCGCCTTCTGAGTGCCTAGCTTCCAAAGTCTCTAACAGAAAAGAAAGTGCCTTTCATAAAAGAAGTCTCCCTTATTCCACCATCTGCTGAGAGAAAGAGAGAAACTCTTGCCATCCAGTTGCTATCAGAAAGAAAGAAAGAGAAAGAAACAAAGAAAGAAAAGAACATTAGGAATCTGGATATCCTGTGTTGCCCCTTGGATTAAAAAAAGGAAAAAAAGAAGAAGAATAAAAAAATAATGAATCAAATGATCCTAGCAAACAGAAGTGACCACTACTTGGAGTCATTTTGGAGGGCAAACCTGAGCTATGCAAAGAGATGGGAAGAGAGTCCTTGTGTTAAGCTGGCATGTGCCAGCGGATAAATGGCTGGCACTTGCAAAGCTGCATTGCAGGGGAGCTTTTAGCTGTTCACTGCTGCCAGCTGATGTCTTTCGAAGCACCATTGCCAAGAAATCCAAACTGGAAGCAGGTGCAGAGCTAGGGGAACTGAATGTGGTGGTGGGTGAGAAGGAAAAGAAAAGAAGTAGAAGCACAGAACTTCTCTTGTTAGAACGCAGTTGCCTTCATTGAGACCTAAACAATGCTTTACTTTAGAACTTGGAGAATATTTTTAGCCTGATAGACTACTGCAAACCCAGTTTGACAATCCTCTTACATTTATGCACTGAACTAAAAGACTCGCACCGCCCCCCAATTCCCCCCTTCTGCAGAGCTGTGGATTGCTGAGCAGAATGTTGCATGCTGATTATAGCAGCTTTGCTTCGGAGACAGAGAGCATCTGCTTCTTAATGTGCCCTCATTGTCCCACCCCCAATCAAACTGCTCTTTGGGAACTTCCACCTCCCTTAGCCCAGGGCCTGGGAAAAGTGCCTCTCACCCTCCTCCCTGCCCAGCTCGAGTCTCAGACTTCATCGTGCCATGTCACCAGTTCAGGCATTGTAACATGCTGCCTCCTGATAAGAAAGAAGGCAGGCATCAGCAATGCCAAGAATGTACATTCCTTTCAGAGGCGCAAGCAAAATGTGGCACTCCTGTTTGCAGCCAAAAGGATTCTCTGTTCTTCTTTAGATTTTGCCCAATGACACTCACATCTGCGGATGGAAAAAAAGAGAGGTAATAGGGGTCTGATAAGAACAGCAAACAGCAGACCATACCTGTGCAATCTGCAACAAAATGCTGCAAGATTGAATGTTCCTGCTAAGGGCTGCAGCTAGATATGTCCTTTTCTATTTTATGTTCCCATCCCCATTTTTCCATCCCCACTAGTCCTGGTACTATGCCTTCCAAACTTGCTTCTCTATTCTTCATGGAGGAGTGTGTATGTGTATATTAGGTGTGTGTGTGTGTGTGTGTGGTGTCCTCTTACCCCCTCCCCGCAATGTTTTTGTTGACTTTACAACTTTTTTATGCTACTGTATAGCTTAAAATCCTCTGGGAAATTTACAATAACCAAATAAGTGCAAAGGTGTCCTTTAGCATGTCTGAGACTAACTGAGGAAAAGAAATTTCTAGAATAAGCTTTCATGGACTCCAGAAAGTTTATGCTAGAAATTTCTTATTCTCAGTTAGTCTCAAAAGTGTCACAGGATTCCCTTATATCTTTTCGTGTGGAAACAGATTATCACTTGTCTTTGAATACCACAAACAAATGCAAGAATAATATACATAATTTACATGCAAAACTGTAAAATCAAAATCAAGATAAAATATGACTGTGAAGCAAGACTCCCAGCGCTCCAAGTAGAAGGATGAGTGAACAGGAACCGGGTGCCAGAAATACTGTAAGGATGGCACTGGTTAAAATTCTATTGTATAATGGCATGTCACTACTCCATTTTAATATTGCAATGTTGATCTTTTTGTATGTTTTAACTCTGTTGTATTTGTTGTCATTTTTAAAGCCACCTTGAGCCCCCATTCTGGGAAAAAGACAGGCTATAAATAAAGTTGATAGTAGTAATAGTACTAATGCTACTAATTAAACCACTGCAACAACAATAATAAAAAAGATCTCTCCTTTGTAGGCACTCATTGCACTTCATTTGGCTGAAACATTCAAAGTGGAGCTGGGCTTCAGGGGAGAATCTTAAGGTTTCCATAGGTACATATGACAGAAGATAGTCAATGGTCCTTTCTGCATGATGTTGTTGTCTTGTTTCTGCCACAGGATGGCAGCGGTTGGCAGGTTGCGCTTCTGCATGACATCATCACCATCCTGCTGCTATCCTGTCATGGAGTGTCGCGCTTGCACAGTTTTAGCAAAACAGAAAAAATCTGTTTCGCATCTGCTATTGCACAGCACTCCCGTCACTTCTGGCCATGAGGAAGTTGAGGAAGCACAATGGCGATGCTTCCTTCTGTAGCACAGCAATGGGAAAAGCCTGGCTGTGCTGCGGAAGGAAGATGTGGCGCCATTGCTTTCTCTTTCGCATGGACCAAGTGGGTGCAGAGAAGAGCGTTGCTAACATGCTCCCTTCTGGACCGAGGACTGCAGTGAGATGACGTGGAAGAGCATCACTGTGCAGAAATGGCTGCAAACATCAAAACCAGTGCTTTAAACTGGGCCCTGAACTAAACTGTTAGTCAATATAGGTGACAAAAGAGGCAAAGTATAGTCAAATTTCCCAGTTCCAATTAATAATCTATAGGCCCCTATTTCTGGGTCACATGCAGTTTCTGAACCATTTTTAAAAGCAGCCAACACAACTGACGCATTTGCAACAGTCTAAGATGCTACCAGAGCACAACCCATTGCTGATAAGTTGTGTGGAGCCCTGTTTTAGCAGGATTCCCAATCACACAGAGGCTTCTACTCTCATCCAAACAAATGCAAGCAGAAACCTCCATCAGACATGGCAGGGACTCAATTGGCGGGGTTGAAGGGTGGCAGGAACTTGAATGAACTTTTGCATCCCTTCTTATTTTTCCCTTTCAGATGAGCAGACTGAACTTCTGTGCAGAACTGACATTTCATCTTGATACTGAGATACTAGCATCAAGCCTAGTATTTTTATCAGGAGACAAATCCATGTTTCATGGTTCAGTAAACTCCTCACATTTATTTTAAGCCCATAAGCAAATGGAAAATGCACTTTGGCATGACATCTCCTTTGAGCAATTGCAAAGATAGATGGATAGATAGATAGAGATAAACAGACAGACAGATAGATGAACATTGTAATTCATTGTTTTTTGTTGTACAAAATGTTCTCTTGCATCCATTTTACTGGGCAGTGAGTAAGAAAAGGTGCCGGGGGGAGCAATTGTCTCAAATTGGACAGAAGAATGATAATTTGGGGTATCTTCCTCCCTGTTCCATTGTCACCCATTGTGTCCCATCTTACCTTGGTCTTTTGGAGAGACTACTTCGATTTGAAGGATGCAAGTGGCTGCAGAATGGGAAACTTTCCTCTTTTCCTTGGGGATTCAAGCCATTGCAAACCCTGTTGTTGAAGATTATGCAATACTAATTCAAAATGGCTTCTGATATTTAAATGGTTCTGGGATGCTGTGAGAAACCGTTGTCAGTGAGAATATCCCTGCGATATTAAATTAAACCCAATAATTCAGCATATGGCATCCAGAAACAAAGCTGAGTAAATCCAGGTGAGTGTTTCTATTCATGTTTTCTAAGACAAGGTAGTACAGAGTGGTGCTTCTTTTCAATATTTGTCTTCTTCATCTGGTCAAGCTACCAGAAAGAGCTTTTTATCAAAGTAGGGAATGTTAACAAAGACTTTGAAGTTTTCTGACATTGGAAGATTTTTTTAAAAAAAGTATTCCTGCACCACTCTTGTGCTACTCCCCTTCTATGTTTTACTGACTTACTCTAGTGTTGCCAGTTCAGAACTATCTCAAGCCCTTCAATTTCAGAGTAAAAAGTAAAACCTAGGGACAACCCCTTGTGATGTTACAAGAGGCAGACTTTCATGAAGTTAAAAGGTTAAATGTTAATAGGGGCAATCTCTGCTTATGTCATTAAGCATGGTGCATTAAGCATCAACCGTAGTTGCACAGAGTATGTCATTCAAAAAATATCAACTCTAATAAATAGATAAACACACTTTCATGGCAGCACTATTTCCCTGATATTCTTCTCCCTCGCCCTTAGAACTGGGGAAGGCCTGAGACCTGGCAACTCTAGATATGCCAGTGAAATCTTGCTAAGGGCAGGACATGGCACCCACCGTTCTTTTGCACGCACCTTGGTTGAACATGTAGATGGCCAAGTGCAAGGCTGGACTTACCTTTAGGCAAAGTGAGGAACCACCACAGGCAGAAAGTGCTGAGAGGCAAAAAGTTCTTCCTCTTGAGCCCTTCCTCCAGTTCTTCCTCCTGAGCCCTGTAGCTACTCCTTTCTGCTGGAAACGAGAACTGTGCATGCCCGGTAGCCTGTTCTAAGCACCCTAAACTGGTCTGCTTAGTTCTGGTGTGGGGGAAGGCACTGTCCCACCATCAGTCTTGGAATAAGTCAATGAGAGCCTTGTATGGTGGCTATTCCCTGGTGGTGCAGTGGTTACATGCTGGTACTGCAGCCACAATGTTGTGAGTTGGAACCTAGGTTGACTCAGCCTTGCATCCTTCCGTAGGTTGTTTAAGATGAATACCCAGCTTGTTGGGGGCAATTAGCTTACAACATTGTAAACTGCTTAGAGAATGTTTAGCACTGATAAGCGGTATAGAAATGTAACTGCTATTGCTATTGGTATTGCTATGTTCCCACTTTGTGGCACTCTCCTCTTGAGGGGGGCTAGGCAGGCAAAAACTTTTACATTTAGACAGACCTTTGACAACAGGCTAGCTGCTGACAAAGTAGCTTTTTGAAGCAGAATGGCTGCCCTTCCCTTCATCTCCTGCTTGTGTTTTGAAACTGCTTTAATTTTAATGTGGCCATTTATTTAATCATATTTTAATGCAACCTGAATCTCATTGTGAGTCCGAACTGGAGTTAGAATTGCCAAAACAGTAGGATTTACTTTTGTTTTAAGTCACTATTCACCAATTGGTTCAATAGACCTCCTCTATTTGAGACTAAACAACCTGATTTAGGCTACTGTGTTTTAGTGATATTTGTTTTTGAATCATATTGTGAGATGTCTTGGATCCCATTATTGAGAAAGTCAGGATAGAAAACAAACAAGCTGCAAGGCCAATTTGCTTCTGTGTGTGGAATGGAAAAGAGGCACCAGTTTGTTTTTTGCCTCAGGGGTCACTGGAGAAGGGGCATTACCTTGTCCTGGTCAGCCAGTTGTCTTAGGCTAGTCCTTTCAAAATGGCTGGCTGAATATTTAACTAGAGCCAAGATTTAAAGGAAGCTCCAGAACTCTGAGAATTCCACAGTCAGGATGGCCACTGTCTATGCTGGCTGGACGGTTCTGGGAGGAGAACTCCCAAAGGCAACTTTCCCAAGCTCTGTGAATCACCACACACAGTTTTGAGAGCTGTGTTCTTTAAGGCATCATAATGCTCATCGTTTCCTAGAAGAAACCGAATCCCCTTATTTTCAGTTACTGTTGTCACAAAGGACGGGCAAATGGAAAAGAAGCCCAAAGCTTTGCCATGAACTTTGCATCTGTCAATTCTAATTTTAAGAAAGGAATGGTTTTTTAATCATTCTTGCAGTGAAAGGGAAAGTGACAGAGAAATACTCTTTCTTTTAATGTTCTTTCACAGATAATGGTTTTGGATATTACTGAACATTATGGTCGAGGAAAGGCTATGAACCCCTGCTCTAAAGGGTTAATTAAACAATGGCCCCTTCCGCACAAGGCTGGTGAATCAGTTCGTGCCATTTCTTACCAGATTTTCTGGGCTCGAAACAAGGCAGACTTTCTCTCATTTTCTTCTGCACAGCTACTGCGTAGGTTCCATTCTGATTCAGAGGAGTGAGAGATCATGAATCTACACTTCCTCTGCCGTGGCCACTCCCGCTACTCCCTTCACTCTGCCCTGTCAGCTGTGATTGCCCCCCCTTTTTTGCATAGTTTAGTACATCATTGTGTACATGCATACGTGCACAAGTCCGTACTACCCCAGCCCCTCCCATGAGCCCTCCTCTGACCACCAATTTGCATTGGCGTGAATGTACGTGTCTGTACCACTGTGCAAGTACGAATTGGATCGATCTGGAAAACTGGAAAACCGATTTCTTTCGGTTTTCAAATAGCGCACTTTACTACCACATGGGAGCGCATCTAGTCAGAATTATGTGCGGAACGAAGGTAAATAAACTGAACCTAGTCCACTCCAAGGTGCAGAAGACCTCCGTGGCAAGACGGATTGGCCCGCCTTAATAACTGCATGTGGAAAGGGCCAGAGTTAGCAAACGGGATGCCATACCTCTAAATCCTAGCTGTTTCTTGGTCAGTGTGCTAGTGCAGCCATAACTTATCTGATTTTATTTCATGGCACTCAAGAAAGCATTTAAAATGGATAAGCGCTTTGTGAAGGGGTGTTTTTTTCTGTGTGCATGCGAGTGGGTGATTAAAAGCTTCAAACAATGAGTGCTTCAATATTTATACATATATAAAATGTAAACCTCAGCAAAGTACAATAGCTCAGTAATAAAGCCATGAAATTGCTAATGGGGAAGTTTTTTAAAAAGCAAAACAAATGAACTGACTACCAAGTACAGTAATAGGAAAGCACATAATATAGTTTTATATATATGTAAAAAGAGGCAATGCAGCCAAGGCTTATTAACTGAAATTGTAGATGAAGAGGACTTATGTCATCAGGCTTTGAATTTTGTACATTTTGAACATCATCCAAAAAGTATAATCCACCGTTTGAAATATTATAGCTGTGGTGAGGGAGAAGGGGTCTCCCCATTACAACCTTATAGCCTTCAACATTCACATCCTACTGTAAATACATCATATACTGTATCGTGTTCCTTACAATGAACCTTTAAGTCCTTCCCCCACCCCCGGCCCTGATTTCCCCATTTTACAGGCCTTGTCACTTAAAAGTTAGCGTCTGGGCAAATGGAACCACAGTTTGTTCCTTCTCTGAGTGTGAATTCTTTCACATTCATTTCCTGCTTCTATGCATTTTAGCTGAGTTGTGGGACCTGCTCCCAAATAAGAGTGGGTAAGATTCTAGCCTGGGTATGACTAGTGTACATCTAGCTTCCTAACACAACCACCAATAACAGTGCAGCACAAAGACTTTACCCACTGCTGTGTATGTTTTGAAGATCTCCAAAGGGAATAATGTTGTAATACAATGCTTAATCGTCTACATTTGTCATGTACTCTGGAAATCAGATCTAATACCACTACCTTGGAGACCCAGTGTGGTGAAGTAGTTTGACCATTGGACTGTGGCTCTGGAGACCAGAGATTGAGCCATGGAAACCCACTGGGATGATCTTGGGCAAGGCACACACACTCTCAGCCTCAGAGGATGGCAAAGGCCAACCCTCTTGAAACAAATCTTGCCAAGGAAACCCTGTGATAGATTCACTTTAGGTTCAGAAATGAATTGAAAGCCCACAACAACAACAAGCACTTCTCCTTATAGTATAGAGCTTTAATACAAAATAATAACCAGGTTTACCAATAGTGGAGCCAGAGCTTCAAAAAGTTGCTTTTTTGAACTGCAACTCCTAGAACAACCCTCTAAGCCAGGCTGGGAAGCTCTAGCACAAAAAATACTTTTCCCATTCTGGGCAGTGGGTTGGTAGCATCCACATTGCAGAGTCTTTCATGCTTGTTCTTTCTATATACTACATCTTTTGCACATACACTTCCAACTCTTCCAGTCTGGGAAAGGATCACCCCAGTTAATTTTCTGCTATCCCACTTTCTCAGCTACTTTTTAAATATCCTGGTCTCTTTTTCATCTTTCCACTTTCTCCTTTTGTCCTTGGTTTACTTCAGTTTCTGCAAATTAAGTTCAAAGTGCAACAAACTATGGCTCCATTTGCATTTAATTAACTCAGCAGGAGGAAGAGGAGAGGTGGATTCTCACCCTTCTCAGTAAGCTGAGAGTGCGTGTTTTCTTTTTTCAGGCTTTGCTAAACTTAGTATATACAGTCAGCCCTCCACATCTGCAGATTCTGTATCCATGGATTCAACCAACTATGGCTTGAAGGTATTCAAAAAATAAAAATAAAACCAAAAAACAAACTTTGATTTTCCATTTTAGATAAAGGATTCCATCTTACTACACCACTGTACATAATGGGACTTGAGCATCCATGAATTTTGGTATCCACAGGGGGTCCTTGAACCAAACACTCACAAATACCAAGGGCCCACTGTAGATTCCAGGGTTTCTCTGCTTTAATCAGTAGTTTTATTCTGCCTTGTTAATAACTTTTGCCTTCTTTTTGCTTGGCTGCACTCTTTTGGCCACAGTTGGATGTTACTGGACCACATGTATCCTGCATTAATTGGTTGATTGATTGAATTTATACCCTACCTTTCTCCCAAATGCCACCCAAGGTGGTTTACATTAACCTAAAAAAGATACTGCTAAAACATTTAGTGTACAAAAGTTAAAAAGAAATTAAATTGTTCAGTTATTAAAACATGGTTAAAAACTATAAAGACACTTAAAATATATCTAAAACATTCTTTCAAAAAAGATTTAAAAATAAAAACAAAAACAACAACTGTGAAATGTTGGAGAGTTTGTTTACACTGACTGCATGATTTCCCTGATCTACTGCACAAGTGTGTTTTCCATTGAAGGTTTGAAGGGATTGTGTATACTCATTTCCTGTAGCCGAGTGTTGATAGGATTGCCAACTGTTTAAAAAAAGAAAGAAGGAAGGAAAGAAGAATTTTTAAAAATGCCATGGCCTGTTCTTGCTCAATTCATTAGCAGGACATCTGTGTGTAGTAATCATCATATTAAACTTATCCTGTGCTGAGATATGCATTATCAGCTGCTAATATCTGTAGATAAAGCCCTGTTCCCATATCTTACCACAACTAAGCCTAAGCAATTGTAAAAAAACATAGTTATTTCCATTGACTTGAAGGTGAGGGGTTTTAAAATTCATTCATGCTACATGTGTTTATCAGTGTACTAATGTAAGGATTTATTTGTTACTACACAACTGTTATGTGCATGGCTACTGGTAAAAAGTTAATCCTCACTCTCTATCCATTTGCATTTCACTTTCTTCCAACAGCAGTTCTGACTTCCCCTTGGCTCACATAATATAGTGTGTGTGTATGTGTTTACCTGTGTGTTACAGGATAAGTTACAGGATTCTGCTTCATATATCTGTTGAACTGGGCTGTAGTTCCAGCCAACTTCTTGAAATGCCATCATCAGTCACAGAGCAGTGTAGAGATTTTAGCACTGCTATATATGTTTTCAAAGACACCCAAGGGAAATAATGCTTCTGTA
This sequence comes from Ctenosaura bakeri, assembly GCA_948474755.1. Taxonomy (NCBI): domain Eukaryota; kingdom Metazoa; phylum Chordata; class Lepidosauria; order Squamata; family Iguanidae; genus Ctenosaura; species Ctenosaura bakeri. Next base: position 13,360 of record CAOLHI010004255.1, read on the forward strand.
TGTCAAACTGTATGTGAGAGCTGGGGAACCTATGCACCTTCAGATATCATTGGACTGCACCTCTCATCAGCTCCAGACCCTATGACCAATGAAGAGGAATAATAGTCACAGAGGTCCAACAATATCTGGAAGGTCATAGTTTCCTGACTGTGCTTTAAGATTCCACAAGGCCCTCTGTCATTTTTTTCCCTGCAACAGACGGACATTGTGATCCCTCTGAAAGTGGTAATAACTGCATATCATTCCACGTTTTATACCTATTTCCATGTCCTCTCATTCTTTTCAAAGTTCCAGAAGATGGCTAGCTCTCCCCCATCTTCTTCTTTTCCTTCTCCTCCTCTTCTTCTTCTGCTCCCCCTCCCCCAAAATCAAGAAGCTGCTAAAGTCATAAAACCATATGACACTGAAATGATGGAGGTTAAACATGGAGTGTTATGAAACCATTTTCAGTGTGCAAGATGATTTGTGGCTGCTGCTGCTGCTGAGGTTATTGTGTGCTTTCAATTTTTTTCCAACTTAAAGTTACCCTAAAGTAATCCTATGATGGGGTTTTCTTGGCAAGATTTGTTCCAAAGGAGTTTGCCTTTGCCCTCCTTTGAGGCTGAATGTGACTTGCCCAAGGTCACCCAACGGCAGTCACGTAGGAACGTGGGGGCAGAGGGGGGCGATTCGCCCTGAGCAGCAATATTTCTGGGGCATCCCGGTCCATAGCCACGCCCCTATGTGCCCTAGCCATGCCCCTGCATGGCCCAGCCATCCGCCCGCACACCCTGGTCACACCCCTGCGTACTCTGGCCATGCTCCCCACACAGTGGTCATGCCCCTCGTACCCTAGCCCCACCCCCTCCACACAGTCCATGCTCCACCACTGCCCAATGGGTTTCTATGGCCAAGCAGGGATTCAAACCCTGGTCTCCAGAGTTGTACTTCAACATTCAAACAACTCTGCCATACTGGCTCTCCCCAGATAATTAAAGAGCATATGTTGTTGTGAGTTTGCTGATGGAATACCTGATCAGGGACTGGGAATTCACATTTCAATATTTCTTAATAACCAAGGGTGCATACCCTCTAGCATTTCAGAGATGAAAACTGGGACATGTGTGGCCAAGCAACTTCAGAGTGTGGTCAGGACGGCAAAAATTAGTAATGATGAAGAACACATAAGCCAGAGAGGCTGCAGTGGTTTGCTTTTCCCTAAGTCTTCAGAGAAGGACAATATTTGACCCCTCTGTCCTCACATCTCCTGGGCTGAGTTAAGTGTGAACAACCTGTTCTTCTACTTTAAATTCAGGTCATTTCTGCACTACACTGTTATAGTGCTATTATTCCATGTTCAACGTGCTGTGGAATTCTGGGGTTTGTAGTTTACTGAGGCCAAAGAACTCTCTGAGAATTCTGAATGCCCCTCCCTAAATGTCAAACACCAGGATTCCACAGGAGGTCAAAAGCAGAATAATAGCACTATAACAGTGTAGTGCAGAAATGGCCTCAGTTTGGATCAGCCGAAGTAAGCCAAAGGCGAAAAGTGGGAGGGAGGAAGAGAAACTAGGGACACATTAAAAGCAGTTGAAAAAGTGGGATGGTAGAAGATTAACTGAGACTGTCCCTGATAAATAAGGATAATTGGAGGGTATACATGGTGACTAGTTGACATGTCTTACAGCAAGCCACTTTTGAGAGAGGGAGTGCAGCTTACGGGCTGCCTACAGCCTTTAACTGGGCTGGGCTTTTTTAGGTCCAGGAGAGGTCTTTTTAAAAATGACAGTAAGTAATTCACAAGTTGACTCCCAGTTTACTTCCTGTTTGAAAAATAGTCCCTTCTAGGTGACAGTCTAAGATGGTCCTAAAACATTGCAAAATTGTTCCCCTGGCCCCTAAGGGGAGTTGGTAAAAGTTTTTAAACGGTAAAGATTGTTCCTGTAATCATAAAGAAGTACAGCAGGGAAGGGGGTGTGCCCCCCGCCAAATTCCCATGCCTCCCTCCCTTACCCATATTTGTCTTAAAGGGCTGGCTGTGTTATTGTGTTGCAACAAAACCACCTTAAAGATTTAACAGATTTGTTGGGGAATAATCTTCCACAGATTAGAGTTCCGATCATCAGTGGCATGGTACCCTCCAAAAATTTCTTTCACAGAAGAAAACTGGGACACACGTGGCCACGTAACATCAGTGTGTGGTCAAGATGGCAAAAGTTATTAATAAGGAGGAACACACAGGCTAGGAGAGGCTGCAGCAGTTTGCTTTTGTCTGAGCCTACTGGGAAGTGCAAGACTCTACCCCTTCCTCTCCTCCCTGCTGAATTAATTGAGGGTAGACTACTTTGGCAGTCCAACTCCAAACTCCGCAGCAACTGAAATACAGTGTCTGGAAGAGCAGGAGAGGAAGAGAGAAACTGGCATATGGTGCAACTGAAAAAGTGAGGTGACTGGAATGTCTCTGCCAAATTAGGACAGTGTATGCCTCCTCAGTTTGCAGGAAATTTTATTAGAGTTAAACCTTTATGTTGATTTCTTTTTTTTAAGCCAACTTTTTCAATATTGGGAATGGTTGGAGGCAAACAGTACAGCCAGGAGTCATGAATTCAGTATGTTTTCTAAAAGTGTTTGGGGGGGTTACCTGTATTAGTAAAGCCACAGTAGATTTTATTGAGTTTTCATCTGTTCAAATGAGAAGAAAAGTTTTGCTTCTGCTCTCAGCAGCGTGAAAACTCCAGTCTCCTAAGCTAAGTCTTCTCCAGAGAATGATGGAATGGCATTAAGATGGCTGACTTCTCCACCAGATTGCTCTGTGTTTCAGAGTTTCTGATTCACAAATGGCTGTTTCTGTGAGATTTAGTTTACATTGCTTTTTACTGAAAAATTTAGTAAATGACAAGGGGAAGTAAATAGTACGTAGGAAATATTTAGGGGTTTTTTTTTTGTCTCCCATTCTTTTTTTGTCTTTTTATAACCAGAGCAAATTTCCAACTAAGAGTTATTCTGTAATATAGAGAAAAGCAAGCAACCCTGCTTCTCTAACAGGGTCTGACTTCATTTTTATTGAGACAATGCAAGGCAATATTAAAGTTTTTACAGTACTATGCATTTCTTCTTGGCTTCCAACCAGAAGAAAATGTGGATTTAATTCTGTACATTTTGTACAATGAGCCTTGCTAAAGTTGCACGTCATATATCCTGCAAAAATGCTTTGTGTTACTTTTATATTATTAAGAACTGACTTCTTTCCTTCCACAGACCATGGAATTTCATCAACACCTGGTGTTTGTTCATCACATTTCATAGAACTATGGGGGGGGGGGAAGCAAGGTATATTCTATAAGCAAACAGAAGAGCTACGAACAAAGTGAAAGAATGCAAGCAGGATGTATAAATTCTGAAGCCAGAGTTTCCTGTTAGCAAAGATATATAGAACTGGAGCCATAGTTTCAACTGGGAAGAAGCCAAAAGGAAATAAATAATGGCATTTCAGATTATTGCGTTAATGAAAGTGGCAACTGAAATCAGAAAGCTTACATAACTCTTCTCTTGACCATAAATAAGATCTTCAGGGTAATGTGATTTCAGAGTGCAAATTCTTATTTAAACACGGAACACAATTTCCCCCCTTCCAAAGACTATACCACTCACAGCTGGGAGCGGTATGCAACTGTTTCAATTAGTGGTTGTCCTTTCTTCAATTTGTAGAGCATGCTGTACTGCCATATTTTCACAAATACAGACATGTGGGTAGATTTCTACTGTTGTTCTCATCCTCAATTTGTTGCAGCCTGAGGCTCTAAGCTTGTAATGGGAGGGGTGAAACTCTCCAAATGTTGTTGGATTGCAATACCCATCGTTCCACTGTTTGTGCTGGCTAGGACTACTTGGATTTACAGTCCAACTGCATTGTAAGCTGCCTTGGTTTCTATACTGGGAGAAAGGTGGGATAAAGAATGAATGAATGAATAGTTCTGGAAGGCCATGTCATTCCCACCCCTGCTGTAAGGTTTTGGTAGTAGGGCTGCCCGTTCAGGATTGTCCAAAGGCCCCGAGGTTTTGTGGCAAAAACCTGAGATCTAAGAATAGCACCTGGTGATGTCATTTAGCCTTGTGTGTTAAGTGCAAACCACAGTTGCTCACAGCTGGTTATTCAAACACACACACAGAACATATTTTCTTGTTTAGACATTAAGACTGAAATATTAGCTGAAGTGGCTGTTCTCAGAGCAAGGTAATATGAGGGCATTATTCCTTCTCACCTACATAGGGAGATGGGATAAGGAATGTATAATATAGCCTATCTACTTCTAGGCCCTTTTCGCACGGGCCTTTGCTCACGCGACAGCCCCGTGAGCTGGGCGGGAGTGGGAGCGTCGCTCCGCACGACGCACTCCCACTTCCGCCCAGCTCACGGGGCTGAAGTGGCGCGAGCGCGGGTTTTTTGATTTTCGCGTACAAGCGAAAATCACCCCGTGCTCGCGCAACGCTCCCGGCGCCCACCCGCACTTACCTTTCGTGCGGAGCCTCCGGGAGCCGGCCGGGTCGTGCTTCCTTCCCTCCGCCCCTGCGGAAGGAAGGAGCGGGGTGGGGAGCTAGTGCGACGGACGCGATGCCCGCTTTGCGCGCGCACGCGCGCGGGGGGTCGCAACGCCGCCCGCTTTGCACGTGCACGGGGGGAATCCGGCGCGCGCGGGGGGGGGGAATCCGGCACGAGGTCTCCCGCTTCGCACGGGGGGAGGGCGGCTTGCACGGCAAGCCTCCTTCGGTGCCGCTTCCCCGCTCGTTCCTTCACCTGCGGAAGGAAGGAGGGGGAAGCGGCAGCCTCTTGCACTTGCCGGCCTCCCCCGCTTGTGCTAGAAGCCTCAGTGCGAAAAGGGCCCTAGTTAGAAGGTAGATACAGAGCAGAGTGGAAGGTGAGTCCTGGCACTATAGTGATTGGTAGAGAAGGAGAGTCTAATTCAGTAAACACATAGAAATCAATTAAGCCTTGCAAATTGTAGCAATCTGATGCATTAATAGCTAAGCTAGAGGTTTGTACACAGCCTGCTAAACCCACCAGAGCTGGAGAATTTGTTCTCCCACCTGGAGGTGACCCATGAAAATTGTAAACTCAAGGCCAGGCCCTGAGGTCTGGCTATCCTATTTGATAATTATAATGATGATAGAATCAGACCAGCTATTTCTCCTCTTCACCCTCTTGCATACCTTAATGCCTTTAATGCAGCCTTCTTCAGCCTCTGCTATCCAGATGATGGATGACAACTGCTATTCTCTTGGAATACCCCCTCCCTCAAAATGTGGGAAACAATCCCTGTCAATCCTATCCAACAAACAACAAACAAACCCACACAACAAAAGTTATCAGCTTTCACAGCCTCTTTTTATCTCACAAATCCATGGTGTATTTTTCTGTATACTGTATATGCCATTCTATTTCATGTGGATTTTATTCTGTACAGAATTCAGCAGAGCTCACCAAATGTAAAATAGATAAATTGATCAATAAATGGTATTAACATTTATTTATTTTGTTCATTTACGTTCCACCTTTTCTACAATAATGGGACTCAAGGCAGCTTTCCACTTTCGCAGAGGCTAGGGACACAAAAACCTCCTATAAAAGTGGAAAAATTGCAAATAAAAATTAAAATTGTAAACACCATTTTTTTTAACATGGGGGCATTTCTCTAGGAATCTTTAGGTCCTCCAGAGTTATTCAGTGGCCAAAATCTGATGAAAGTGGCCATAGAGTTACGCTAGAGGATCTAGCAATGCCTAGAGAAGTGTTCTCTCTAAGAATCTGTTACCCTGTTTACTGGGGGTCCCGGGAGGGACACCTAAATAACCTTACAATTACAAAAGATGGGGAAATTAGTCAAGAGCACTGGCTGGCACTACGAGAGGCAGGGTAATGCAGCAGGATCTTGTAACCCAGTGTTTACGGGGTCAGGCCAAGTCAAGAAGCAAACCGTGTTGGAAATAAATGAATGATCTTTATTAAATACAGGCACACAATGTAAGCAATACACGCACACAGATAACTAAGGAAAATAAAGGTGTGAGTATGATAGCGGGCTTTTCAGAGGGATAGTTGATTTGGGTGATATGGAACCTGTTCCTGGAGCCCGGGAAGAAGATAGAGAGCGAAGCTGGGGTGTGATGTATCTCAGCACGTGGAGCTGAGAGAAAGCTTGCCAAGCAAAGCAGCAGCAAGGTGGTCTGGAACTCAGGAGCGATCTGAGGATGATCTCAGAATCAGGAGTTTTTATAGAGGGAAATGTGACTGCAGGCTATGCCATACTTGGGGAAAACAATGCGATTTAGGAGCGAGACAAAGCTTTGGAAAGGTCAGAATTTAGCATGATTGAGTTAAATCCGAATTGACAAAGAGCTAGCCAGTATGCGAATACAGAATGCTTGGCAGTTGAGTATTCAGCTTGCCAGGCTGCCTGCTCGGGGCAGGGAGTCCTTTGTAAACAGCGTGCATACATAATGAGGGTGTTTGCAGAGAGGTCACCTAAAGCAAGGATGTGGCTATTTCTGGCCTGCCTGGGTAGAGAATGGAATGTCCAGCAATTAGTGGCCGAGCCTAGTCTGTGCTTGTCCAGGGGCCTCACAAACGTGTGGAGAAGGGTGGTAGAAGAGAGCCAAATTATTGATATCAAAAAGATATCTAGGGGTATCTCCATGTAGGCCTAAACTGCAGTAACAAAATCTCTAGGTTCTCTAGTGTGACTCTATGGTCCATTTCTGGTCCATCTATAGTGTGTTTTTTCTGTGACAGGGGCAAACACAGTAAGAATTTTTAAAATAAATATATTAAATACATAAAATGACCCACAAATAATCAAATCCATGAATGCTGAAGTAGAGGGCTGACAGTATACCCAAGAAGATGGTGGAACAGAGAGGAGCTTTCTGAAGATCTTAGAGCTCTACTGGGCACATTGAAAGACAGCATCTCCCTCTAACAGTCTGGACCCAAGCCACATAGTTCTTTATGGATCATCACCAGCACTTTGAATTGTGCCTGGAAACAGACTAGCGGGCAGTGGAGCTGTTATAACAAGGGAGTTGTATGCTACTTATTGCCAGCCCCAATTAACAATCTTGCTGTTGGTTTTTGGACTACCGGAAGTTTTGGAACACTTTTCAAATACAGACCCACATAGTGTGCATTACAGTAATCAATATGGGATGTAACCAAAGTATGCGTTACCATGGCCAGATCAGACTATTCCAGGAATGGCCACATTTGGCACACTAGGTTTAACTGGGCAAGTGTACTTCTGGTCACTGCTGAAACTTAGGCCTCCAGGATCATGGCTGAATCCAAGAGTACACCCAAACTGAACCTGTGTTTTCAGGGAAAGTGTAACCCCGTTTAACAAAAATCTGTCTTATTAAGGAACGAACGCAACCAGTGAAAATGAAATACTATGCAAAAAAATGGAATCAGGCAAAACAGTCTGTAATCAGTTAACATATCTTAAACCAAAAGATTTTCAAATGTCAGAAAATCACAGCAGAATGGTGCTAATAGATGGCTACCAGATAACTCTTCAAGAGCCAGTGATAGAGGGCACTGTCATGGAGAAATCTTTCTCCCAAGTGCTTCCCCCCCATTAATTCTGCAGCCATCGCTTCACGAAGTTGATGCATGTTTGGAGATCGGTTTGACTCAAGCAGTTCTGGAATATCCTTTACTGCTTGCATGTAGAGAACTCTATTTGTGATGTGCTGAGAATTCATCATATATTAGAGACTTTGCCAGACCGGATTACTCATTCTGCACTTGCTCATTTCCTGTGTGTGCCTTTGGCTGTAACAGTGGACTTATCTCTATATGCTGTCAGTCCCAATTTCCTTTTTCTGTTAGGTTTTATTATTATTCAACCATTTCAGACACTCATCCCTCTTAGTGTATTCTAGAAACTGTTGCTTCTCCATTTCAACCTTTCTTCCTCCAAGTCCTCTTCTCCCTCTATAGTTTTCTACATTTAAATCCTTTGCTGTCCTGATTTCTATTGACTCAGTGAATAAAGAACTGGTGATCTGTGCTAATCACTGTACCTCAAACTAATCACTGAGAAAACCACAGATGAATGCATGTCACAAATTCTCAATCCAGATCAATATTTTTATTGTGTCTGTGGAGTTTTCAAGTATGAGTTAAGATAATTAATATAAAATATGACATAGTTCTGAAAAAGTTGCAGAAAAGACCTCTTGTTCCACAGAAACTGGATCAATATAAAGTCTGGAGACCTGATATTAACATGTGTTCATCCATATTAACATTAGTATGCTTACTCAAGCTTGTGAAAACAAACATGCTTTTTCATTGTTTTATAGCATGTTGAAAAGATACAAATCTTCCAAGGCTATGAAGATTAGGATGACATATTATTTGCAAATGCAGCTGACCTTTGTGATAATTTCTCTGATGAAAATGGAAAGCTTGAGTTATATTTTGGAACTTTTCCTTTATTTATGCTATCACAGGCAAGTGATTGTAAAATAAAAATTAGTAAAAACAAGTAAGGTCTGTCAGCGTTTGTGACTTAATTCACAGTTTCTTGGAACTCAGCAATATGTCTCATTTCAGAAGAGAACAAGATCTGTTCCCCCTCCTGGCCTCCTAGTATGAAAAAAAGGTTGCAAGAGCTGTCCAGTCAAAAATTGTTTTTGGCTCTTCCTTAGCCACAAAAGGGCTGGCCAAACCAATTTCATTCACATTTTATTTTAATAAGACCCAAACAACAACAAGAGAGTCCCTTTGAGGCTCACAACTTGTGGGCAAATATCAAACTTGAAGATGATTGAAAATGCTTGGTTTATTACTATCCTCAACAGGGACTCTGAGAATGGGAAATACTGCTTTGAAAGTAACAGAATCAGAGCTGGCCCAGTTACATACTCCATTGGGTGTGTATTCCTATTTTCTTTGCTTCTATTTCTTTGCATTTAGCTGTCGACAAAGCCTAAATTTTGTATAGTTTGAAAAGTTACTTTTAAAATTACTTCATTACAGTTCTATTGGTAAGCACCCCAAAGTACTTAGTTATCACCTTGGGTATAATTCTGAAAAGCATTTTTTTTTATTTTCCTGTTTCCTAGTTAATTTTTAAATTTAATTTTTTTTAATTTTTTTAATTTTTTTTAATTTTTTTTAATTTTTTAAATTAATTTTATATTATTTATTTATAATAAATTTTAAATTAATTTTTTATTTTTTTATTTTTTTTATTTTTTTTCCTAGTTAATTTTTAAAATTAATATTTAATTTTAATTAATTGAAAAACTCATTTAAATGATGTAAACCATTGGCCTGTGGTACAAAACACGCCTTACTCTGACCTCAACAGCTGCAAGAGACCAGAGGGCAGCGGCATGAATACAGGCAAGTTGGCGTTTGCACTAGGTGATGTTTCTTTTCTACCATTTTGTGTGGTTCAAGTGCTAGCCTCTGTTTTCACACTTTCTTCATCCAAGTCTAATCTCATTTTCCATATAATATATTCAGCTTATGAATTAGACAGATAGTGTGATAAAAGGTACTCTTGTTTAACACCCTTGTCAAATGGAACCCATTCTAATTCTCTATATTATGTCCTGACGGAGTATATAGGTTATGCATCAAGACAATCAAATATTGTAGCACTCTCATTTCTTTTATAGCAATCCATAGTTTACTTCATCCATGATCTGTGCAGAAAAGGCTTTACTGTAATGTGTAGAGGACAGACTGATTTTCTTCTGAAATTTGTTGGCGAACACCATTTTAACCAACATATGTTTTCAATATAATCACTAGTATCTCTTCCTTTTCTGAATCCAGCTTGAACATCTGGAATTTCTCTCTCCATGTCAGGTAAAAATCCTTGAGTAAATTATTGAGTATCATTTTGTTTATATGGGAGATTAATGCAATATTCTCGTGGTTCCTACAATCTGTGATTTCCCCAGTCTTGGCAACTAGAATATTTATTGAGCGCCTTCAGTCTGTGGGAAATGATTTTGTTTTCTATATTTCTTGGCAACTTATTGTTAACATTTAGATGAGTGAAACAGCTTTATTGGTGTGTTATCTCTTCGTGGTAATTTATGTCTTCCAAGTATTTTGAGATACTTGCCTATATCACTTCTAAAATTTTGAGTTCATCTTCAAAAGCTTCTTTCTTGAAGGAATTTGCCATCCTTTTATCTCTTCTATATAGCTGCTCAGCATATTGTTTCCATTGTTGTTTTATTTTGTTCTGATCATATAATGTGTTCCCTTCTTGGTCATATAGCATCCTTATCTTGGTTGAAATTTACCTTTGATTTCTTGGATCTTGGACCTATGGAAGAGGTCTCTTGTTCTGACTTTTTTATTTTTTATAATTGTTCTTTTTGTCTGTGTGAACAAGTTGCTGAACACTTGCCTTCAGGATTCTGATTCTATTGTATTCTGCCACTTTTTGTATTTGCTTCTCACCCATTCTTAACCACTTGAAGAGTAGTATCAATCATCCACTCTGATTTCAATCCACTGTTCTTCCAGTTCGCATCCAATTAGGCTTCATAGTATATAACTCAATTCCAGTTCAGTTCAATTCCACTTGTTGGTAATCAGACAACTGCCATGACAAACTTTCATTAAATAACTTGAATCTTCAGAAAATAAAGAATAAGTAATATTTGCAATTTGTAATTTCTATTTCTTTGGAATTTTAAAAAATTTTCTAAAGCTTTTCTAAAGCTTTGTAGCCTAATCTCAGCTAGAGTAGACCTACCGAATCCATGGGATTTAAATAAAGGTTGATTTACCATTCATCAATTCTACTCTACCTGGGAGAAACAAATGTATTTAGACCTGTAAATATATTTATTTGTTGTTGTCTGCCTCTCTCATATCGTGCTTCTTGTTTCAAATAAATGTTACCAATATTGGTTGGTTACTATGATTTTTAACTTTCTTCTGTGATTTTTTTTTAAAATCCAGATATTGGATATTTTTTCTCTGCATTCCTTTCTTTCTTTCTTTCTTTCTTTCTTTCTCTTTCTTTCTTTCTTAGAACAGAAAGTAGTTTGAGATCAAGACCAGTCTCAGCTATTCTGTTGTCTGAGGCAAAGAGCAAGATGGCACCCTTTCTCATTCCATGTAAAAAAGGGTGAGTGAACTGTCAGTTGACACTTATTCAACTCTGCTGTGCCTGAAGGCAATAGGTAGTTAAAGGTGTTGCAGAACAGACTGGGTGGTACACAGTTTCTTCTGAAGCAATCTAGTGTCACTTCCCAGCATCTGCTACCTGAGCCTAATGGTAGAACTGGCCCTGCTTTGGGTATTTATGAAATATAAAAGAAATGAATATGTAAATATCTTGTTCTTCTTTGTCCTATACATTCATCCATGCTCTCCAAACCTATTACATTCCTCATGAACACACTTATTTGATTTTATCCCTTGGTGTAGTTAACAGGAAGATCAAGGTCTTTGCCTTGTGCCCTTTGCCTTCTGCAACATCCAAAGCCCCTCAAGATACCATACACTTAGGGATGCCAGAATGAAAACTGGAGGTGGCTCCTGGACCTTTAATGATTGTATAGGGGAGGGAAGTTCAGCAAGTATGGCTTGTAACCAGGTAACAAGCCATACTTCCTGAAATTCCCTTTTCTACCCAATCATAAAAGGTAAAGGAACCCTCTCAAGTATTTGCCCTGGCAATCCTACCTAAACTCCCCTTCATGTAGTTCATCCAATCTTCCTCAGTCTCCCTTAAGATTATCCTGAGAAGCAAAAGATACTGAGGGTGATAAAAAGAGATGAAGATCTGACCTCTGACCACACAGATGTATGACCATGACCAAAAAAGTGTTAATTCCAACCAGTAGTAACTAAGTTACTCTAGGCAATTATTTTTTCCAGATGCACTAAAGTTTGTACATCACAATGTATCTTTATTACCAATTTAATACTAGTAACTAGAATAGAGCTTATAGATCTTTCTTCAAGGTCACTACCCCACAATATATTTCCCGGTTCTGCCTGACACCGCTGAGTTGTACTGATGAATTTAACCTTCTTTGGAAAATTGCCTCCATGAGGCAATCAATAATCCTAATTATACATAGACCACACACAATAAGGACCCTACTGGGATAAATGTATATATTAATAGAGGTCATGTAATTAAATCTCCTCAACCTAGGCTGAAAATGTACCCAATTAAAATAGAGAAACTTAATCAGGAGTGGCATCAGTAATTGGAAGAAAAGATAAAAGCTAATTCTGGATGGTAGGTGAGAACTATTGTGTATATGTTGTTATAAAGGATGAAATTCCATAATTATCTTTTTTCTTATTGATGCTATTCATCAGTGAATGAAATTAAGAGGATTCGCATTAACACTACATCTACAAATTGATCTTGAATTTATATTGCTTTCTTCAAATAAAAGCCACTTCAGCTCTAAATGCAATTTACTTTCAGCCAACAGGGCAATCCAATATTCTGTTACATGACCAAGGTAGGATTCCACTAGAGTCTCCTTGGTCTGCTTCAGCACAGCTAGTCACCATGGCAAGAGGAAATGTAATGCTACCTCTCTTATCCATGGTAAATAAAAATGGAGTGGGTTACAGATTTGTGCACTCACCTTCCCTTTCCCTTCAACATTCTCATGGAATTTTTTCCACCCCATTAACTTGATTGCAGTATGTACTTGTGGATTAGTTACCATTGATCTGAGTTGCATTTAACTAGGCTTTGCAAACTAACTTCAAACTCTTGTTTCAAACTCTAGTTAAAGCTAACTATGTTCAGAACTGGTCCAGCAGACATATTACATTTTATCCTCAGTTCAGACACCTGTCCTCTTGTATTCTTTAAATGATCGTGCATATTGGTGGTGCTAACATTATTGGATATCAGTGGACCATACTGAAAAAGAAAAGAAGGAAAGGATGTGCAAGAGGGTGAGCATGCAACCTTTTTAAGATCTTTCAGCTATGGTGTAGCTATGCTACGTGAGACAAGAGTACTAAGCACACAAAAAAGGAAGGTACATTGTAGAGCAATTAACTTTGAAGCTTCACCTCTTGAACAACACACTGAAAGTCATAACAATCTCACTTGGGCAACAAGCCTAGAAAAAGGTTTCCCATTATGCATTCCCACTAATTATGGTATGGGTAGAGCCAAACCCAGATACCATTCATTTGCCCATGAGAAGCTTGAGGGAAAATAGTTGTGCAAACAGGTTCTGAATACCTCCTTGCTCAGTGTCTGAGAAAGTATTCAGATTTGCATAACCCCTAGTTATGCCAGTATAAGTCAACAAAAGGATTTGGGACCTTGTATACTGCCTTACAAGTCCTATACTACTAAGGGGTGTTTATCTGTTACACTGTGATATGGCATCAGTCCAGAAACTTCAGGGGCATATGTCAGAGTTATATGAGATACGTAAAACATCACTAAGGGGAGAACATTGTTATATTAGTGAGATTCGTTGCTCAGTAGAGAGTCTAAATTGGCAAAGCAACATGAGCAAGGAGTTAAGGCAAGGTTTATTTCTGCAGCAGAAATAGGTACATGCATTGTGGAGGTCCAATGTGAGACAAAACAGATTTCCCTGTGCCCACTTTTTTACACTAAACAGGTGAGTTTCCTCATGTAAACATTAAAAAAACAATTAACACTTCAAAGCACATCCATTCGGTCTGGCCTCTATCAAGATTAAACTTTCCTAGTCTGTTTATTATTTTCAGATAGTATCTGATAATCCAACAGGAACTTTAGTGTTTGATTTCTTCAGAGAGTCTGTTACCTTAAACAAGGGATGTAATTAACAGATGCAAATCAAGGAGGAAGCTCCTTTTTCTCACCTACATGTTAAAACACAGGATGGAGCCAAGGTTTCTAGTTCAGCCTATGTGACCCTCTCACTTCTAGGGAATTGACATCTCTAGACTTGAATTCAGATTGGAAAAGGGGAATCTCTAGTTTTGAGAGTGAGGGTATGTTGTTGTTGTTGTTGTTGTAATAATAATAATAATAGTAATAATAATAATAATTTTTATTATTATTATTATTATTATTATTATTATTATTATTATTATTATTATTATTATTATTATTATTATTATTATTATTATTTACCACCACCATAACATTACTGTAGTATTTCATGGGTGTGCTATGGCCACCATGGAAGGTAAAGAATATACGTGACACTTGTTGAATCAATAGAAGCTACAATAAACTATACAGTAGAGTCTGTGACACATAGGGGCTTACCTTGTTCTCACATGCAAAGAAGAGTTTCAAAAGTTTTGTCTTTGGTAGACAAGGTTATAAAGTTCTTGAGCATTTTTTCCAAATTTTTTTCTCATTTGGGAATATTTTTGTACCAAAATTGTAAATTTTCAAAATAACTATCTTGGGTACTGTTTTCTGCACAAAACATGGATTTTTGTGCATTCGTTCTGCAAATTCTTTTTTTGAAAAAAAAAAAAAAAGTCCTGAAAGGAAAAAAAATCCCAGCTGTTGACTTATTTTTCAACGTGGTGTTTGGTGTCATGTTAAAGATGAGAAAACCTGTATTATTTACATCCCTCATGATACACCAGACCTGCTTTCTGTCAACTGTGAGGAAGTGTGCTTTATTGTACTTTCTTCATGTCACGTACTTCCTGTAGTTGTGAAATTTATCCAAGGCTTCTGCTGGTGTGAACAGGGTGGTTGTTGGCATAGCATTAAACATTTTAAGAAATAAAAAAGGCCATTCTTGAAGAAAGCACTGACTTCTTAGTTCTCCTCTTTATTTTTTCGGACAAGACACTGGGCTTCCAGGTGCTCATACTGAGACTAAAGTTGCCATTACAGAGTTGCCATAATAGTCGGTTCAGTCATCAACTGATTGCCATAAGTACTGCTTCAGTCCTCAACTGATTTAATCTCACCAGGACACAATGTATCAATTGTGTCTTCTTTTGTAATATGTTGACAAGTTATGGGATGAGCTGTTCACTACTTAGGCTCTTTCTGCACTCTACCTTCTTCTGAGGTCATCCCATGGAGATCCCAGCAGCAGCTCTGCTGGAAGGGGAGTGTGACAGGAGCACTCTCCTCTGCACTAGCTGCCTCCACAATGAAGGAAGCACGATGGCCCTGCCTCTTCCTTCCATAGCACATCTGTGTACTTTCCCAGGCTGCACTGGGGCAGAAAGCACAACCATTGCACTTCCGGACCCCCCACAGACCAGGCAAGTCCACAGTGGTGGTGCAATTTCAGGTCATTGATGAGGAAAACCTATCAATGATTTACTCCATAAGTGCACCGTCTGGGGATGGGAGAAGGACCGGACCATGATGACGTCATGCAGAACTGTCATCACTGTCCTGTCCTTCACTTGTCTTTATGGTGGGTTGGGAGGATGGCATGGAAAGGGTCTTAGAAAAGGCAAAAAAGTTTCAAATAGCATAATGGGGATGTTGATTTTGGTGAGCATGGAGACATATCTACTAGCTTGAATTTGGTTCCAGAAGAGGTGGCCACATAAAGGCAAAGGTTTCTTCTTTCCATGTATGAGAAAAGAGCCAGGAAAACTTACATGAGATGTGGTACCTCAATTTCCAAATATGTAGGGTTAGCCAGCTATTACATGCAAAATGTACACTATTTCCCAAAACACCCACTGCTGCGAAGTCAGCATACTCATAGGATTTTCTATTAATTCCAGCAATGGTGTGGTGTTAACCTAGAAATCATGGAATGGAACCTTGGAGTGGTATGTTGAAACCCTTTCAAATATTGCAACTTTTCATTAACATCATGTTGCTTGCAGTTGCAATGAACATGCCTGTCAGTGTAGCTGAAGGAATATGTTATATATTACAATATATGTGGTGTGTGTGTTGGCTTGAATACATTAATAGAGCTGATGTGAAGAAAAAAGAGGCACAAGATGATAACCTTCAGAAAGACATTCCTAATGAAAACCTTCAGGAAAAACTTCCTGATGAAAAGTTGAAGGCCAATGTTTCCCATGAAAATAGAGATGCCATGACATGCTTGCAGCCAGGTGCTGGAGGAAAAAAATCATAGTATTTGGGTGTCGGAAGTAAAATGCTTATTTCCCATACAAGCGATCATGCAAGCTGCAAAATTAATTCTTTTAACTGTTTGACCATATTCAAAGTACAGAATAGGAAATGAAGATTATATTGGGGGGGGGGTTAAAGAAAGGAAAAACAGCTGTAGACTTCATCTGTTTCAAATTTTCTTTCTAGTTGAAGGAATTAAAATGTTGTGGGTGTTTCACTGGTCTGCAATTAGTGGCCATCTTTTGGACAGAATCATTGAACAAATAGCTTGGCAAGAAAATTAAAGGACTGGACATCAAAACTTTATGCAGACATGAAATTCATGCTTCTGGTTGATACATATCCTATTCAACAGTGTTTTTTCATACCGATAAAATGGCTGCCATTTTTCAAGATGGCAGTGGTTACTCCAGTGAGAATGTCAGTATGTTGTTCAAGCTGCAATTAGGTGCCAAATTTCAGCTTCAAAACATTCCGTATTCAACTCTAATGTTCTGGACAAGGAAAGCAGATTTTTCCTTATTTTCTTTTCCCACACAATAACAAAACAAACAAACAAACAAAAAAACCTTCAGAGTTCTGCAGTCTGCTGAGCAAGATTATAAGGTGAATTTTTTAATGATGTTTCACATTTTTGGAGCTTTGGGGCATAAATTTATGATTTTTACAGAAAAAGGCTTTTGTATAGGACATGTGTTCCTGCAAATGTTGCTTTTTGTGCAAACTGCAATGTTTGGGGTCAAAAAAAAGTTTTTGCTCTTGCTGCTGCTGATGAAAAAAGTGCTTCCCCCACCCATTCTCAAACAGCAGTGATTTGACAACTTATTCAGCAGAGTTTTTCAGTGGATCAAGACATCCTTTCTCTTCAAGAGTGTGAATATTTCATAAGTATTCTTTCTATATTCTGGACTAATACTTCAACAAAGTTTGTATCATGCTTATAAGACGTGCTGCATAAGGGTAAGACTTAGCTAGACAACTGAACTGGTGCACTGCAGCCCAAAAATAAAGTAGGCAAAAAAAAAGGAAGGATGATTGAGGAATAATGGAAGTTGGTCAGTTTGTCAACAATCTATTAATTGTCCAAGACCAGAAAATATTAGTGGTGGACATACCATAATCTCTTGTGCAGAGCACCAGAACCTTGGAATCCATCTAGTCAGATTGGAAGACTGGATTGCAACTAACCGATTAGCCTTTCATGAGATATAGATATATCATGAGATGTAGCTTTTGTGGCTGTTATCTCATTTCACAGTAAATATTATCTACAGCAGTGATTGTAGCGTACTTTACATCAATACTGTTCCTTTTTAGATGTGTATTTTAATGATTCCATGAGCATTCTTGGATTTCTGAAGCTAGTCTACATACCTGAAAGAAGCTGTGCACATTGATATATTTCACCCATTTGAGAGGATTTTTAAAATTCCATATATTTCTAGTATGGTTCTATAATTTTTCTCTTCTCTTGGCTTCTTGATAGGCTGCATGTGTTATGTTACACACAATCCTTTGCCCAGGGGATAAAATAGTAAAATACATATTCTGTGATTTCTTTCATTTCCTATTCTGGTAGGAACCACCGTCTAATTCCAAACAGAAGACTGTCAGTCCATGGAGGTGGCCCCCTTACACTAAGAAAGAAAAGCCAAAGGGAGTCCTGCGGATGATGGAGTTTTGAAAGTATAATGACTGCAAAAGGCAGACTATTTTCAGCATATGTATTTTCAGGAAGTATTCTATAGAATATGTGCAACACTATTATTTCCACATGTTCTTGCTGCCTGGTTGTTCTTTGAGTATTTAGGGAGAAAAATAATTGTGCTTTTGCTCTTTCATTTGATTATGATTGTTACCATTGTATTGTTGTGGCTCTTGTCCTCTTCTCTCTCATTATAATTTTGCATATGCCTTATCCAACCTGGTGCCCTCCAGACAACAACAGTAGCGGACTACGTGTGTAAAGGCAATATTTTGTCTCCAGAAATACTGCAAGCCACACTATATATAACTTTATTGCCTCTAAGGTTTTTTTTTCCTGGTGCTGTTGGGACAAGGAATACATTTCACAGATGAAAATGGAGGAATGTGTGGCCAGTCAACCTCAAAGTGTGGCCAATATAGCAGGTATTGTTAATGAGGAAGAATACACAAGTTAGGAGAGGTTGCAGCAGTTCAATTTTGCCTGAGCCAACTGAGAAAGGCAAGATTTTCTCCCCTTCTCTGCTCCCTGGCCTTCAAGTTGATTGAAGCTATTTTTGCATTTTGGATTCAGCTGCAACAATTGAAGTAAGCTGAAGATAAAAGAGGAAAAATGGGAGGAGAAGAGAGAAATCAGGACATTTGAAAAGCAGCTAAAAATGGGACAACAGGGGATTAATCAGGACCATTCCTCTCAAATTTGGACACTTGGAGGGTATGCTGTGAGTAGGTGAGCTGTGAAAATAAACTTTGGAATGGTACATGCTGCCTGTGGACTGCACTTTGTTCACTCCTAATCTACAGCCTTCATCAAGTCTAATTGACCATATTGTCTGGGGACAATGGGAACTATAGTTTAATGGAAGGCAGCCTTGGTATATGAGGTGACTTACAAATTTATCAAATGCAAACACTATATGAAATAAATCTCTTGCTTTAGGGCATACATATGTCTTGCTTTTAGACATTTAATTCTTGCAAAGTTAGAGCTTTCTGTATCTATAGGGCCTTTCTGCCTTATACTGTTATAGTGCTATTATTCCATTTTCATCATCCTGTGGAATCCCAGCGTTCACGGTTTAGGGAGAGGCATTTAGAATTCTCAGCCAGAGACCTCTTTGACTCCAGTAAACTACAAACCCCAGAATTCCACAGGAATAATAATAGAATAATGGAATAATAGCGCTATAACCGTGTAGTGCAGAAAAGCCCATAGTGTATCACATAGTTTGATAAGCAGCAAAAAAAGATAGGTTCCCCTTGCTAAATGCTTTTGTGGGAGAATGTTCTACAGCTGAGGTGTTACTACTGAACAAGTCTTGTTTCTAGCTGCTCTCTGCCCGGGGAATCCCCTGAACGTGTCCTCAGCTAACAACAACTCCTGCGTGATTTGCTGCCATTCTCATTTCTCCCTCTCTCTGCCCAATGTAGAAGCACACCAGAAGAAAGCAAGATCTTTTGCCCTTTTGAAAAGGTGTTTTTTTTCTAAAGATTTTCAAGATCTGTAGTATTCACATTTTAATATTGTTTTGTTGTGGTCCTTAAAATAATGGTCTGTGTGTATGTGTGTGTGAGAGAGAGCACATCTATGGCAATGTACTGGTGCTGCTTATGATCTAAGGGCTTTGCATTTTTCCCTTTTGTACTGAGGTAATCACTTATGGGAACAATAAGAATGTCAGCCAAACTGAAACAATCCCTAGCTGCTAAATGAGTACATCATGAAATTAAATTTACAGGAGCCAGCTGCAATCAAGATGGATGGGGAAGACAAAGGCATGTCCTCCACTGTACCTTAAGAAGTTTAGGGCATGCATGGAGAGTGTTTGTAGCCTCCTGCTTTCTCAGTACAGTGCTTTCCCTCAAAGCCATCTCTGCTGAAATGCAGAGTCCTGTGGAAAGCAATTGTGCAACTGCTGCACCATCTGGGGGCCTTTTGGTGTCAATAAAAATCTTGCCATTGGAAGGTGGTTATTTGTGTGAACAACATGATGAATCATTTCACACACAAATAGTTCCTCAAACAGTTGTGTTACAGATAGCTGTCCATGTTGCTCCACTTGTTTGTTGGAATGTATTATGAACCAATATAGTGAGTTAGTTGGAATTCTGGATCAACAGAGAGGAGAATTGGGTTCAGATCTCCACTGCATAATGAAACTCATGGGTGAACTTAGACCTACTTGTCTGACCTACCTCACAGAATTCTTAGGAAAATGTAATAGAGATAGGGGGAATCATGTCAGCTCCAGTTGCTGCAGACTGGCAGCTGATGGCTCTTGGACCAACACCAGTGCATGGACCAACACCAATCCATGGACCACCACTTTGTGCTGCACTGCCTAGGTAATAAATGGCCAATAGTCACATTTGAGTTATACTTAGACCCAGTCAAATTCTTGCAGCCGGAACATTCTGCATTAAGAAGTGGAGTACCTCTGCTCTCCTAGCAGAAAATAAGAAGATAGCCAGTAGGCCTGTTTGCTGGTAATTGATGCTTCTAAAACATATAGCTGATCTAGCAGATGAAATATAGAGAAGCAATTGCCATAAGACTATTCTTGGCAGCAGGACAGCTATCAAAGAAGTAGAACTATTGATCTTCATTTAAGTTGTAAAAGAGGTTCTAGCAATAATTTTCATAACATAGAATTTTTTACATCGGAGGTTGTACAATGGACCTACCTTTTAGAGTTGAAGTTCAATTTGAGTACGCAACTTACAGGTCACTGATTGTCTTACTTATGGCTCTTTATCTTTAAATGAGACTTGGATTGGACAACCCTTCCAGAAATACCAGTGCAGAAAACAGTTAAAAAGAATGAGAATAAAGAATTTCGAAGGGAGGAGGGATGTTCTGGTCTAGTTATATTAGCTTGACAGGTACATTTGTATTTCTCCCTGTTACACATTTCATTTGAAAATGCTGTGATAGTAACAAGGCAAGCATTTGCACTCTAAAGCAGTTCTAGCTAGAGCAGTCCTGACAAATTCATTGTAAACATAACAGGTTTGTGACAGGACTTGTTTAAGAGTAACAATTCAGAAAATGACTGTAGTAACTGTTTTGGTTCAAAGACAGATTATATTGCAGTGCAGAAGTGGAACTCTTGAGCAGAGGAAAATGTTTTCTGATTTTCGCAAGTTGATGGTAATTGAATGAATATTCATGGAGTGTACAAGGAAGATTGTTTAATGACTTGATATCCAGACATAATAATACACAGATTATCTCCATCTTCAACTGTGGCTGTTTCCGCATTACACTGTTATAGTGCTATTATTTTACTTTCAACATCCTATGGAATTCTGGGGTTGGTAGTTTATTGAGGCCAAAGAACTCTCTAGCTGAGAATTCTAAATGTCCCTCCCAAAACTGCAAACCCCTGGGTTCCACAGGATGTTGAACCCAAGGTGAAAACATGGTAAAATCAGATACTGCCACTGTTATTGGACTGCACCACTTCAGAATCTGGAGAAATAATCTCATGTTCAATATTAGACTCTACTACTTCAGTATTCAAGCTGGTGATGGTGCTGGAGGTAGGAAATCACATATTTAATGTACCTTACCATAAAATCCTGCATGCATATAAAAACAGGCATGTTGGGAGAAAGTTCCTCCCAAGCCTGGCCTTTGCCCTGATTATCTCCTAGCCATTTTAGTTTTCCATGTAGAGAAATATGCCTTCTCATTAACATGTCTTTATACTCCATAATGTAGTTATACAGAGAGGAACACCTGAGAGCGCTCCATCTCCATAAAGACTTATCAAAATACCAAGGAGAGATTAGGTGATTCAGAAGCAACCCGGAATTGGTGTTTTAGTTTCTGAAATTGCCATTAGTTGAAACTACAGTGTTTATATTCCAGTTACCAGCTGTTACCTCTATAATAACAAAAACACAGAATTACATTTATTGATGAATTACACTATGGAACAGCAAGCACCAAGGATCATAAATTTAGAAGTAAGAAGAAAATGGAAGGGTACATAATGAGGTCATACAAGTTCATATGAATGCAATTGGTCAGGAACTGTTAGGCAATGTCTCACTTGGCTATTTGATTGACGTATGGTTATCCTGACAGATGCAGAAAATGAAGTAGGATAAAGAAAAGGTAACTGATGCTAATTTGGCAGATTTGTAATCTGAAGTTTAATTTCAGAGAGGGTCATCTGTAACAGCAAAGATGATGACAAAGAGTGCACTGGAACATAACAAGTTTAATATGTCATAAGCTTGGATGCATCTGATGAAGTGGAATGCTGTCCGTCATAGTTTACGCCGATAAAACTCATTAAGGTCTTACTATACTGCCATACTCTATCATATTTATTCAGGCTTAATGAGTCTTTTCTTCTGAATGGCATGACACAGAGCTATAGTCAAGCCCCCATATACTTCCTTATTTTCAACATCACTTCAGAATATGTAGGGGAAAAAATCACATTCACAAAGTAATCTGTGATATGCACTAGAGTAGTGAGATTTGTACTTTTTCTTAAAAAAAAAAAAAAAAGCAGCTGGAGACTTCAGATGACACTTTACCGGATATGGACTCAAACCTGGGGACCTCTCACACTAGGCAATTATTGTACTATGATTCCACTTTGATTGTCATGGCAACATAGTATGGAACCCTGGGATCTTCAGTTTAGGGAGGGATATTTATAATTCCTAGCCAGAGAGCTCTGCCATCTCACCACACTACAGACCCCAGGATTCCATAGGATGCAACCATGAAAATTAAAGTGGAGTCCTAGGGTGGTATAGTGTGAAAGAGCCCTTGGTTATTTTCTTCCTGAAAACAAGAAAATCAGGCATAGGATTTTCCTTCCCTACAAAAAGAGATAAACTGACAAAACAAAGTAGCTGTAAATGTTATTTTTTTTAAGGGAGGGCAAGTAGAAATGCACATAAAGATTTTTGTTTTTAAAGTGGCTTTAAATGTGTAGTGGAAAGATAACCACAACTTAAAAGAACTAGAAAAAGGAAGTTAAGAGAGTGCTGGTGAACCATAGAACCTGGCCCTAAATATGTTTACTCTAAATGTCCAACTCTTCAATAGGCTTTACTTCCTAGTAAACATGCTTAAGACTGCACCCTTGATTTGTGACCCTGGCCTTCCCCAGGTTTATATTGCTATTCATTGGAAGCATACACCCACTCCTACAGCCGCTGCCATTTACAACTGACCTATTCTTGGAAGATGACAAAGAACTCTTTATTTCAACATTCTAACAGGTGAAATACTTCTGCATTCCATTTCCATTATGTCTTAAGCACTGCTGGGAACAGGAAAGGTGCTGAGTTGCTTACATACCTGGCCGATGCCGTGCAATTTTGAACCTTGACAAGCTAGTTAGGTTTCATCTAAGCAGCCAAGAATAATGCCTCCCTTGTCAAGCCACAAGAAAAAGCCTGCAGCTGCTCTGTGTGCTGGTAAATGCAAAAGGAAGATTATATGCGCTGTGAAAACTGCTCGTTCATGGGCCCTGCCATTCCTAGTACAGTCACGTCAAACTGCACATGACACGGTGGGGTGGAGTGGTAGAAGGAGTGCAGATTTCAATTTTGGTAATGCATATGAAGTTGGGATGGAGCAAAGGAGCATGACCGTGACAATCTATCTCCTGTAGATTAATGTCGGGAGCAGGCAGGTATGTCATAAAGCATGACTTAATAATGTGGAGAAACCCTCTCAGTGTTTTCCTCATTTTCATTAATGCTTTGTGCCTGCCTGTGAGAAATTCTCAGGAGACCTGGGGCCTATTGCTTTCAAATGTTGCCTCTGACCCAGATAGTGTCAAAACGTCTGAATGCATGCAATTCTCTTTTTAAAAAGAGCATCCCTAATGCAATGCAAATGCACATTGTGGGGGAAATTCCAGCTGCGAAAATGAGGCCTCGTATTTCTAAAACCATATACATGTCAATGGGCCATTATTCTCTAGTTTTAAATGTAATTGCAGCACAGCTTGGAATGGGTTCCTGAAATCATAAAATACATTGAGTAGCAGGTACTGAATCTTTCAGAATATTTTATATCTCCCTCTCTGTCCTACATCCTCCCCACTTCCACCCCACCAGTAGATGGAGAAGGAGAAGAAATGGAAGAAGAATCAGAAAAGGGAAAGGAAGGAGGCAAATGTAAAAGTGAAAGCATATCCTCTACTTTGACTTTCAGTTGAAAAACACACATAGGTCTCTTAATAGACATTTAAATGTCAGGGGCTTTGAAGGCCTTTACATTTTATTTTCAAAACCCATCACGGTCCACTTCTGTATGACAAACCATTTCCAGGCAATTAAGAATATCTATAATTGTTTTCTTTGGGAGGTGCTTTCTTCTGTTTCCAAATTTCTTCTCAAGCTAAGGTTTCCTAATAAAGCCTGAGCAGCAGTCATTTTGAAAGAATCTTTTCTTAGTCATGTGAACCGCGGCTGCAGCCACCTTTTTCTGATAAATTTAACATGTGCGTAGTGCAGCCTTTATCACCAGGACTGGTACATTTTTTTAAGGTATCATTATTTCATTGTGGTTGCCTCCCGCCCCTGCTCATTCTTTCTTGGGAGGATTCCAAGAAACAGCTCCTATGATTAAAAACAATGTAGATTAATACTGCGGTAGTGTTGAGCTGTGGTGTCCTTTTACTTCTTTCAGTCTCACTCTCCCCCCACCATCTCCCCAAATCCATTTCTTTCTGCAAATAAACCTACCTAGTTTAGCTTCCTTAGCAGAGCTTCTAAAATGGGGAACACAAAACAGAAAGTTTCTTGAATGGAGAATATTTGACAGTTAACTATCTAAAGGAAGAGCAGATGGATTGCTCTTCCCTGAAACCTGGGTTACAAGGCTTTTCTGAATTGCTGTTGAAAAACCAGACAGCATGTGAACAACTGTACACAACAAGATTTGTGTTCAGTAACCCAGATAGTAGCAGCTCATTTTGCCTTTCACGGGCAGTTTTAGAGAAACGGGATGTGGCTTTATGCAAAAATACATTTTGCCCAAGTTTTGTGACAATAGCCTAATGGCACTTCATATATTTCGCCTCTCTTTGTTTGACTGAGGAAAATATGGGGGTTATTCTACCCTAATTTCAACAGGGTTGTTCATTGCCTAGAACCTTCATTTTTGTTTAATTTATATCATAGCATAAATTCCAACATTATCTGTTTCTCATCAAATTAAATTTCTGTCACTTTAACTCTCAGGACAGACAAAACTATAAAATTAATGTCACTGTTGTCTTTGAACGGTTTTATTCATTTATTTTTTTGGGGGGAAAAGAAGAAGAAGAAAGCATACAGATAAAAACAGACTCTTCAGCACTTAGAGCCTGTGGTAGTTGATTAGCCCCTGCAGTAGGGAAAATTAAATTCTGTGGTTGAGACCCAGCATGCTTGTCTGGTTTAATAATGCTATGGCCATCATCCAATGGCTGACAACCAAGAACTGAGGTACTTTCTGTTCTTTACTCCCTCATGCAACACCTGAAAATCCCGGGGCGAATCAAACAGCAAATTAATTTTTTTCTCTTTTTTAAAAACACCCTCACCTGCAGAGCAAGTATAAGAAACTAATTTTAATGCTTTCAAGCTGAAGTCATTGGATGAAGCCCAAAAAACAATGACAAAGGTAAGTTCTTAAAGCACTTTTCCAGGACTTTTTTTTTTATTAAAAAAAACAACAACCTCCCAGCGGCACTTTGCAGTTGAGCTTGTTTATTTCTGCTTCCTGTTCAGTAGAAGCCAAGAAGCTCACTAAAAGCAATCAATGCCCACAAAAATATTTTTTTTTTAAAAAAAAGCTGGTCTTTGTTTATGAATGGAATGCTTGCATAGTGCTATACCTGTAATGTTTTCATTAGTCAAAATGTCTCTTATATGCCTTTAGAATCTCTTGTTTCCACCACGTCAAGTGCTCACAATGCAAAGTCCATGGCTAGATCAGATCCACCAAAACTTTACTCAAAGGAAGAAAAAAAAATCTTCATTGGCCCTCCAAACTGCTCAAAACAGCTGATCAATGGGGAAGATGCAATAAAAGCCTTTGGCCTAGAAGGACAGATTCAGGAAATTGACTTCTTTTTTTCCATCTGTCTGTCTGTCTGTCTGTCTGTCTTTCTGCCATTCCCAGAATCATCTAGGCAGTGGCCATGTGGCTAGGGAATTCTGGGAGTTACAATCCAAAAAGTAACTTTTCCATGGTCTGTGTAGACTTTAGGGTCAGACTATGGTCCACAGATCTTAAGCTGCTCCCTGTTTGCATAATCACTTCCAGCTGCAGCTGTTTGTTTTTTTTAAAATGAGTGTAAATACAGTACATATATGGATTACCCCAGGCACAATCACTTTGGCAACTCATTGCAAAAAACGCAGTTTATGAAAATTAACGTAAGACTAGCAAGTAAATTGCCAGGTTGAAAAATAGGATAGGGCTCCTGTACCTTTAATAGTTGCACAGACGAGGGAATTTTTGCAGATGCGGCATCTCAAGCAAGCTCTACTTGCTGAAGTTCCTTCTTCTACAGGAGCCCTGCCTTGTATTTCACTTAGCAGTCCTATTGGCAAGTGATAGGAAAATCACATTTATCCGTATTTACTGGATTATAAATGTAGATATGTGGATTATAAAACCAAACCCAAACCTTTAGCTGAGGTGATGTTAAGGTGAAAAAGGAGATTAGGTATAAATGTTGCTTTGAGGTGTGTCACTGTGTGGAAAATATTCACTCAGCATTTCTGTGGCTTGCATAAGATTTTTACAAAATGCTTCACTTCAAATCTAAGGCAGATTTCAAAGGGTGGGGGGAACTCCCACTTTGACTCAGGAGCAATTTAATATTCTTGAGAAAATAGTGAATTACTTCCTAAGAAAAACACTCTTGTTGTTTGGCCTACACCAAGTAATTTTCCTCTTTCTGTTTTTTTCTTCTTTCCAAGAAAAGTCGTGTTCCTAAATAGAAATAGAAACATTTTGTTCTGGATATTATAGACTTCTTCTGAAAACTAGAAATGTCTAGCAATACATTGTTCATGTTGTGAAATTTATTCTGTTTTGTTATGAAGTGTGTTGTTCAACTGTTCGGTTACTAAAAATGTTCTGAGCCTGTTTCAACCCCTCAGCTCTGAAACGAAGAGTTGAGAGTAGCCCCTTGTGAAATGCTAGTCACTAAAATAGGAAATGAGAATCACAGACATTTTCTACTTAATGCTCCAAATATGACCATTAATAAGATATGTCTTTTACTAATATTGGCTGAGGTTTGAGAGTCCTTTAAAAAAATAAACAGTCCTCACATTTGTCATCTTTCTCTGTCCAGCACTCCATAAACATTTTTATTTATACCTGGCATCTACCATCCCAAATGTAACCCTTCAAGGCTGTGCTGCAAAAGAACTCATTTTGGCGACTCTCTTGCTTTGTTGAACAAACGTGACATGAAATCGCAATTCTATTTATTAAAGCTCCAAGCAACCATGGGGTTGCTTCATTGGCCAGCTTTTTGAAACTCTGGGAGAGAAAAGTTAGCTCACTGTAATGCAGCTTTGGAGGAAGCATTGTAACATATTTTGTAATAGTCTTTCCAAGTGAAAATGCCTCCCTCTGTAGATCCTGGCTGACTGTGGAATGTATTCATTTTGGAAGACAAGGGGAGTGTTCCAGGAAACAGTGAAGCAGTGGAGAGCCATGGATCTCTGAGTGGCCCCGCTTCAAAAAAAAGAAAAGAAAAGAAGAAAAGAACTTTTTCTGTTCTTTACAGATACATGGTATATGACAGTACTATTACAACTCCTTTATCTGAAATTACTGCCATGATTCTGGCCTTTATATGAAGCACATCTCACATTTTCCTTTTAGTGTTGTCTTTGTTCTCATGTTCTGATCCAACACAGACAGATGTGTTTAAGTGTTCAGAATCTAGATTTGGGTTTGAATTACGATGAGCTCATTTGCTAATCTGCACTGTAGTATACTGAGCCCAGTGACCAAGGCGGCACGGCTGACACCGTCATTGCAGACAAGTTAAATGTTACAATTCCTCTTCTATAAAGAGGAACTAGGACTCCAAACTGAATGACATTGGTTTGAATCATGCAAGTCATTTACAGCACAAGCAAAGGACTTGAATGCCAGTCTTCCACTTCTCTATCCAGTGCGCTTTTCATCTTCATCCTTAATTGGTTTCAGTTTCTGTGTCCCTGGTACAACTTAAACAAGCCAGCCATTTTCTCCCCCAATATTCTATTCAAGCATGTTTTGTCCAACTTAGGTGGTGTCCTTTTAGTTTGTCCAGTCCCTTGGTTTAGACTTAATGGCAACACCAGTTTTCCTGCCAGCTTGAATAACTGAAGTTAGACGTACTCTCAAAGGTGTTTGTTAGTGCAGTCATTCCTCGAACTCTCAGACCTGCCGGTAATGTTGTTTTCACAAGGGTGATTTGCATTCATTCTAGAATGACGTCCAGTACGTGCCTGCAACTTAAAATGTGCTCCTTCTGAATGAAGTAGACGCCAAGCCTCTTAAGAATTCACCCAACATAATTAGATACACCCTGGCTCCTCTAAATGTTATCCAAAGGCTAACTATCTGATGCTTAAATTGAAAAAGCTCATTAACTTTAAATACAGCTAAAGGAAGTGGCAGGGGGAGACTCAGTGGAAATAGTAGATTGGCTATGAAGTGTTTGTTGAGTCTAAGCCTAATAATCTGAAGCTGACTGCACATTTGTGCAGCTTTGCTCTTTCTTTCTTTCTTTCTTTCTTTCTTTCTTTCTTTCTTTCTTTCTTTCTTTCTTTCCTTCTTTCCGAGAGATTTTTCTGCTAGTATCTGTTCTCTTAATTTGATGCAGGTTGATTCAGGGTTAAAAAAAATAAAAAGGACACAAAAAGCTAGTTATTTGATAGGTGAGTAACAGTAATAAGAACACAGAGGACTGATTATTATGGGCATGGATACCTTGTACCTTTTGAATATCCATTTGTGGTTCCGATGGGTTTATTTCCAAATGATATACCAATCCTACCTATTCATGTCTGTTCTGGTAGTGTTCCATACCATGTTACATAGGAGTACACAAGCACAATACTGCTCTTTTTTGTTTGTACATATGTGCATATGTACATATGTGAACATGTGCATGCACACTTACACAAGTTCATATTGGATATATATATATATATATATAATGTGTGTGTAGATAGATCTTTTCCAAAGAACTATAGTTTGATGAGAATGCTGAAAAATTCCACTAGAGATTCAATTGCTGTCAAGACCTTGAATATCTTCTCTCTAATTTATTTCTACTTTCTTCCACAATTCATGTCAATAAAACTATTATATTTAAAACTAAATTGTGGTGAAGGCTCTAAATATATATAACTAGCTTCACAGGAATTTTAAAAATTGAAGGTGAAGGGGGAGTGGGAGTCAAGGGCATTAACTGTCAGAGCGTTTCCAAAGAACTGTAGTTTGGTGAGAATGTTGAAAAATTCCATGAGAGATTACTTGTACTCCTCCCCCCTCCCGCACTACAGTTATCAACAGCCTTCTTGAATCTGGCACCCTTCAGAGGTGTTGGTTTACCACTCTTATCATTCCCAGTCAACATAATTGGGGAAGACTGGTTCTTGAGTTCCCCAAGAAGAGGCAATATTTTTAATTTTAATTTATGAGGCAATAATTTTAAAGTCAGAACCACTGACGGCCAAGCTTGGTGTGGTTGGTCTACAAAGGGTGTTTTAATATAGATAAGAGCCAGAGCAGCTTAAAAGAAAGGGAAGGATGTCCTGACCAAAAACATGCTCTTCAAAACTGATATATAGGTTTCAAAGAATCCCTACATTGGTGCCAAATGCTTTGGAGATTATGTCAGGACCATCTCTTTCTTGAAAGTGTTGCTAGAAGTGAGAGAGTTAACCTTCCTCTTAGTAATGAAGGTGCTAAGATTTCCCATTGGCTGTATTTACATGTAAAAAAAAGCATTCAGGCAATTAATTAATACCACATATAGATTTCCTGAAGCAACTCCTACACAACTATGAGAACTGGAGCTCTGCTGTATCTAAACATCATTTTCTCAGATAGATTGACTTTCGCTTCTATGAAGATTTGTACTACTGATTAGAAAAAACCCACTGTGGCTTCCAGTGAAACTATGATCAATCTGCATGTTCTCTGTGAGGAGAGCTTTGTTGCCTATACAGTCCCCACACATCAAAGGAGACAGCTGACCTCTGATGCCTCTCACAACTGGGAAGTGAAGCTCTTGTGCTGAATTGAACGTATACACAAGACATATTCAAGTGTTACTTGCCAACTTACATATTGGATTCATAGACTTGTAGAGCTGGAAGAGACCACAAGGGCCATCCAATCCAACCCCCTGCATTCAGTGACAGACAGTCAAGGTATGCCCAACAGATGGCCATCCAGCCTCAGTTTAAAAACCTCCAAAGAAGGAGACTCCACCACACTTCAAGGCAGCATATTCCACTCTTGGGCTGTTCTTACCGTTACTACAGTTCAGGCCTACCCGGTGATAGCACTAGATATCTCTTTTGATGTCAAAATCATTTGGCCTTCCTCTGCCACCCCGCTCCATGTGTTTGCGAGGCCTCTGGAAGAGCACATACACAGGCACGGCCGGTAAGTGTTGGACATTCCATTCTCCACCTAGGCAGGCAGAACAAAGCCACTCCGTTGCTTCAGGGACCTCTCATGCAGACACCTCTTGCTTAAGTGCGACTCTAAACAAAGATGCCCAGCCTTGCGCCGATAGTCTGACAATGCCAAGCCATTTGCATACTGGCTATACTATTGTTAAACCTGTGCTAAGTCCATCATGTTAAACTTGACCTTTGCCAAAGCTTTGTCCCGCTCCAAACTCGCATTGTTCTCACCGAGTATGGCTTGGCCTGTAGGCACAATTCACCCTATAAAAATTCCCCAATTCCGAGACCACCTCAGATCGCTCCCGAGTTCCAGACCGCCTTGCTGCCGTTTTGCCCGGTGAGCTCCCCTCAGCGAACCGCGCTGAGCTTTCTTCCCTGCGATCTTCAAGTTCTTCAGGACTATGAGAAAAGGTGTCGTATCACCCATTTTCCCCGAAAACTCTTATTTCTAATTTCTAAGTTAGCTGTGCGTTTGTGGTGTCTTTAATGTTTGTTTGTCCTGTTTAATAAAACATCATTTTTACTATTTTAAAAACTGTCTGACTGCTTGACTGACCTGACCCTGTAGTCATTGGGTTACAAGATCCCTGCTAAGTTACCCTGCCTCTTGCTAGCTTAAGAGAGTGCTCCAGTTAATTCCCCCAACTTGTGTTTGTGTTTGGTTATTTGGGCGCCCTCCCGGGACCCCCAGAGAACAGGGTAACATTACCATTAGGAAGTTGTTCCTAATGTTTCAATGGAACCTCTTTTCCTGAAGTTTGAAGCCATTGCTCTGTGTTCTAGTATCTGGAGCACTAGAAAACAGGCTTGCTCCATTTTCAATATGACATCCCTTCAAATGTTTAAACATAGCTATCTTGTTATCTCTTAACCTTCTCTTATCCAGGCTAAATATACCCAGCTCCCTAAGTCTCTCCTCATAGGGAATGGTTTCCAGGCCTTCTACCATTTTGGTTGCACTGCTCTAGATATGCTCCAGCTTGTCAATATCCTTCCTGAACTGTGGTGCCCAAAACTGGACAAAGTATTCCAGGTGGGGCTGGTCAAAGCAGAACTGAGTGGTACTATCACTTCCCTATTGATGCAGCCCTAGCTTTGTCCCAGCTCTCTAATCTGTTAAGGTCATTTTGAATTTTAATCCTGTCCTCTGGTGTATTTGATCCTGTCTTCTAAGGTGTTAGCTACTGCTCCTAATTTTGTGTCATCTGAAAATTTGATAAAGAATGCCCTCTATTCCCTCATCCAAATCATTGATAAAGGTGTTGAATTGCACTAGGTCCAGGACAGAAACCTGTGGCACCCCACTAGTCTCTTCTCTCTGGGATGAGCACCCTTTGCATTTGGTTGGTCAACCAATTACAAATCTACCTAACAGTAGCATTGTCTAGCTCACATTTTCCTAGCTTGTTTGCAAGAATATCATGAGGAACCTTGTCAAAGGCCTTATTGAAGTCAAGATATGTTATATCCACAGCTTCATCTAGCAAGCTGGTAACTCTGTCAAAAAAAAAAAAAGATTAGTTTGATATGACTTGTTTTTGAAAAACACACGTTGACTTTTAGTGATCACAGCATTCCTTTCTAAGTGCTTACACATTGTCAGTTTAATGATCTACTCTAGAATCTTTCCTGGCATTGATGACAGACTGACTGGGCAGTCACAATTTGAGTCCTCTTTTTTTCCCCCTTTTTGAAGATGGGGACAATATTTGCCCTCCTCCAGTCTGTTGAGAAGTCTCCCATTCTCCAGGAATTCTCAAAGATTATTGCCAGTGGTTCTGAGATTACTTCTGCCAGTTCTTTAATACTCTTGGATGTAATTCATCTGGCCCTGGAGACTTGGATTCATTTAAAGTATCCAGGTGCTTCTTCTTTACCTTTTAAGAAACTCCCATCCATCATGATCTCCCTTGTCTTTTAGTATTCCTGACAATGGGATCACTCCCCATATTTCCCCAAGTTTACTGAAATCAGCTGTCTTAAAGTCTAGAATGGATGTCTGACTACACTTCAATTTTCCTTTCTACTGTATAATAAACTCCAGGAGAACATGGTCACTTCCACCTAAAGATCCTGCCATCTCCAACCCATTAGCCAGGTCATCATTGTTGGTTAGGATCAAATTTAAATAGCTGTTCCTCTTCTTCCCTCTTTCACCTTCTGGATTACAAAATTATCTACATGGCAAGTGATAAATTCATTGGACCTGATACTTTTGGCAGAGTTTGACTTCCAACAAATATTAGGATAGTTGAAATCTCCCATTACTACTATTTGTCCTTTCTGAACATTTGGACATCTGTTCTAGTAAGGTATCATCCAAGTCCTCAGTCTGGCTGTGGGTCTGTAGTAGACCTCCATAATTACATCAGTATTGTTTCTCTCCCCCTTAATTTTTACCCACATACTTTCAACCTGGCTTCCAGGATTTAAGTTATGGATCTCTTCACAGGTATAAATGTCCCTGACATATATTGCTATTCCTCCTCCTTTCCTGTTTGGTTTATTTCTCTAAAATAAGTTATACCCCTTTATTACTATATTCCAGTCATGAGACTCATCCCACCAGGTTTCAGTGATGCCTATCATATCATATTTACTTTCTTGTCCCACAAGTTTGAGTTCATCCTGTTTATTTCCCATGCTCTGTGTATTAGTGTAGAGGCATTTGAGATCATGGGTCACTCCCCTAGCTGATTATTTAAGTATCTTTCCCTCCCACTGTTGGGTTTCTGTGATCTTTGCCCAGTTCTCCCTATAAGATTTGGACTCTGAACTCCTGCCCTCAAGAGAACTATCTTCCTCCCTACTATAACTCAGTATAAAGCCCTCCTGATCAAGTTTCTAGACTTTAAGAAAAATCAATCCTGCCAATTGCTGTGAGGTGCAACTTATCACTTGCCAGAAGTCCATCTTCAGGAAATTGCAGACTATATCCAAGAAGCCAAACTGTTCATATTCAATATACAAAGAGAGAAATGTCTAGCCCTGCCTTATTCTGCCATGTTTCCTCATATGGAAAGTGAAAAGTCAGAGGATAAGAGACATGTTCATGTGGAGGTTGTCCACATGAGCAAAGATGCTAGAACATTTGAATTCTTGCCCATGTAGAGAGCCTCAGAATTGTCATCTTCCACATGAGGAAAATAATACTGGAGGTGTCTAGGTGCTCCTGTCTTCCATGTTGTATCTAACCAAGCAAGTAACACCTGAATAGGGGTACACACAAACACACATCCAACATTAGGAAGTTGCAGGTAAAATTCCAAGTTATTTGCTGGTAAATACATTAATGATCTCCTGTTCTGTATTTACCTATATAGCTTGTAGAAGTAATCTTTGTTTGTTTCATTCTTTCACACACCAATGAAAAGTTTCAAATATTTCAAATACTTTTCCTTTCCTTTTTTTTTTTTTTTTTGGCATTTGGACTTTTTTATTTTGCAAATAATTCGTTTACACAAAAATTGCATTTTAGGCAAGATACAACATTTTGCCAAAAAGAACCAGAATGCAAATTAAAAAATAAATTAAAATGAAGAAGTGTTCAAAAACAACGTTAGTGTTCTGAGACATAGTGAGACTCCTTTCTCGTTGATAATAAGAACATTTCTGAATATTATTTGCATCTCCAATGTCACTCCCTGAAATAAATTAGGTTTGGAAAGCATGGAACTAACTTAAAAATTATTCCCTAGATAGGCACCTAAAGATGATTTTTATTTATCTTGATTCCAAGGTGAATTAAGAAGCAGTTGTTTCTAACATCTGGTTCTTCCTCTGTCAAACATTGTCTCTTGGAAGAAATATGAATGCAACCAACAATAAAGTGAGATGGAAGTAAACAAGTACTTTAGTTCCTAAACATAAATTGCACTGTGGGCATGACATGCATGTGCTGAGACAGGCTATTATCCATGAAAGCTCATAGCAAATGGCATAGTATTTGTTTGCTTTCTGACTTTCAGAATTTCTTGTTCATTATTCTAGATTTAAGGAATGTGTCAGTTTCCAATAAATAAATAAAAATTTAAGACTACACTAAATGTACATGTGGGAAAAGAGAGGTTTAGGGGCCTCCAAATTTTGATTGAAAGACCCTCCCTCCTTAAAGCATACTTTCCCCATCCTGTTTCACTGTTCTTTGCTGTACTTCTGTCTCTTTTTCTCATCTCAAATGGGTGTTCTCCTTTCTCGTAACTGTGCCAGAGTCCCACAACTGAGAGATATGACGATCAGTGCTACAGGAAAAAGAATGTTTTAAAAAGATAAAACCACTAGAGGCCACAAGATTCATTTTGTAGAGTGTGGTGCATGCCCCTAGCGTACCAACTCATTTGAAATTCTGTGGGGAATTTTTCATTGGAGGCACACAAAATATTTGAGAAATGTACCCCAATCCGTTGTTTTACTTACTCTTAAAAAAAAAAAAAAGAAAGAAAATTAAGAATGGAAGCTGAGATTGTATTTTTAAATTTTCTATTGTATCACCAGGGGAGATGACATCATTTCTGGACATGCCTGGCACTTCGATTTATACCTTTAATACTAACAAAATACAGTAAAAGAGGGATAGGAGCTCTAGTACATCTTTGCAAATTGGCCCACCTAGTGTACATGTTGTATGTACCTATATTTGAATGTAGTCTTATGAAGAGATGTACATTTTTCATATGAATGCTTTCACAACAGGCACTGGGGGAATTCCTAAGACATCCTGTACTGTTACAAGGCAGAGGACAAACCTCATTGGTCTGCATCATTGTGTTGCCTTTTCATCCACTAACTTGTAGTATTATTTGCAAATATGACTTTAGCTGCTTGTGTATGAGTGAGTGGAACACTTTGTACAAGTCCTCTCTACTTGAAGTGATTTTTTTTACACAACTTACTTCAATATACATATTTTGATACATAACATTTCTGAACAGATGCTTTTGTGTGTGAAATTTTTCATTTGACAATTTCACTGCAAAAGTCTGAAAAGTGCATAATCCAGAGGATAACTGCATTTCCACCTACATATTACCTGCAGAAGTGTAAATCAAGCATGGTTGCTTTAAAATGTGGTCCAGATGAAGTCCCCCTCCCTTCCTTAGCTGTAGCAAATAAGGTAAAGAAGGTGTGTGTGTCTGTAAAAAATTGGAATGCAATGAGATCATCTGATTTATGTTATTTTATTATGCATTTCTGAGAAGAGAAGGAGAGTACATGCTGCCTGTTATTTTCAGTGGCAGCGAAGCAATTCCAGCTGTTCTGTTTACTGCTAGGCTCATCCTTTTTTTATTTTTCTTTCTTTCTTATGCCATTCAGTTGAGCACCCCTAGTTTCCTAAAAATGTAACCCTTAAAAAAGGTGCATTCACTTTCTGAACTCACATCTTCTGTCTACAGCTAAAGGAAACAATGACTATTATATTGTAGAAAGAAAGGATCACATGAGGTTGAAGAGGAAGAAACACCTTTCCAATAATTACAATCCATATGTGAATTCAGCATATTTGTTATCACTTCCCTATTTGTACGTTTTGAGTGTTTGAGTATGTTACATACTGTGGATATTTTCCAGCTAATTTTCTCATATGTTTGAATGCTGCTCACTTTTAAAGAAGAAAAAGTTATTATTTGTGCACAGAAACTGCCTGGGGGGATGATTTATGGATTGGTATCACACCTTACCCCACTTAGGAGCGTAGATTATTGCTGTTGTTGTTTCCCAGTGAAAGCCTAGCTTGCGAAGGAACAGGGTGTGACAGCAGCATCACTGAGGAAACATACAGCTAACAGTTTTGCCTGGAGGAAAACACCATCCCTAATTGGGTCAAGCATCACACCCCCAATAACATGTGCTGAAGGCGTATAAGACCCAGCGACTATGTCCTCA
Organism: Ctenosaura bakeri; assembly: GCA_948474755.1. NCBI lineage: Eukaryota > Metazoa > Chordata > Lepidosauria > Squamata > Iguanidae > Ctenosaura > Ctenosaura bakeri. The sequence continues at coordinate 49,710 of CAOLHI010004255.1, forward strand.
GAAAATGCTGACTTTAGAGAACTCATATGACAGACAGAGAAGCAATTTTTCTGACTAGTTACTAAGTAGCACTCAAAAGCATATAGCCTTTTCCAGGCAAATCTTATGATCTAAATTGCTCCCAGCTTTGCGTGAGATGGATTTATTTGTATAAATAGTCAAACAGATTTCCCCCCCCCAAAAAAATACATTTATTATTATACGTGCACATCAAATGGGAGATCCTTTTCTGCTTTCTAAAATAGCCCAAGGGAATTGCTTTTGACAGGACAGAGAAGATTGATACTCACAGATATTTTCTTGTTTTTTCCTCCATTTAAATGACCTTTTTGAAGTTATTGATATATGGCTGCTACAACAGGATTCTTCAGATGTTCACTTGAATGCATGAGAGAAGACAATAATCCTCATTGGTCCTTTTCTACAGTGTATCCTCAGCACAATGTCTGGGGAAGCCAATGCTTGGCTATAATAAGTTAGAAGCAACATAATTACTGGTGACTAATAACTTTGGGGTAATGATGGTGCCATGAAGCTATATTTTAAAGGCAAGGTAATGAGTTAGATGAAAAAGTCACTTTATTAGCATCATAACTAATGATTTACAGTTACTTTCAAGCATTTCTTTTAAAGGGCATATAAACCATTTTTAGAGGAATTTTGACAGGACTTCCCCCCAAGTTATATGGCACAGTCTTATCAATCCTAAGAGTTTCTTTTCAGGTAACAGAATGTAACTAAAAAGTAGTGAACAGTTCAACAAACAATGTAATGAGTTATTTTTTAAACTCTGTTACAAGTAATGACAATGGGTTACTTTTTAAACACTGTAATGAATTACTTTTTAAAAGTAACTTTCCAAGCCTACATGTGCATATAAATTTCACCTCTATTCCATTCAAGTTCAATATAAGGCCATTTCTGCACTAGACTGTTACAGTGCTATTATTCCACTTTCAACATCCTATGGAATCCTGGGGTTTGCAGTTTAGGGAGGGGCCTCAAAATAGCACTATAACAGTCTAGTGCGGAAATGGCCCAAAACCTATAGCAGATTCCCTAGTCCACTGACATGGAAGGCCTCAGCTACAACTATATAATAGGATTATTTGGAACTTCCCTGAGGTCAGGCAAAAATATTTTGCTGTCTGACACCAAGGACAAGAAGACACATTCCTCTGTTCAAGGTACAGAAACTAACTGGAACTGCTGTTGAAATTTCTTCAACATTGGGAAATAGAAAAGTTCCTACTTTATCTATGGCCACAAAGGAATTTAGACGGTATAGAACTGTGTGTCTGAGTAAGGCCCATTAAAGACAATGGCTACCAATAGGGCAGAATGCCTTGGTAGATTGACCAATGCATGACTCCATCTAGAGACCAGATCTTTCCTAGCCCAGACTGTTTTGTCTCTGGGAGTCCTCTAAGCCAAGGCATTTATGGGATGGGTGGTTGGATGGGTGCCTGTGAAATGCCCTTTTTATAAGTGCCTTTACCTATAGGACTGCCAAAAACTAGGCATTGACCAATCAGGCCATGCCAGAAGGGGCTGTGCCAGGTGGCTATTTGATGCTACTACGACTCTCTTCCTGGTCAGCACTCTCTGAATAAATGATAAAACATTAACAATTAGAAATGAATGGAGAAATGTAAAAATGGTGGTAAGAATGAGAGTGTCAAAAGGCTATGTAGTTTTGTGAAGTCTTTTGTTTTCTGTTTCTGCTAAAATTATTTCACTGCAGTAGTTCTGTGCATCTGTTTGTCTGTGAAACCACTGGGCATCCATAAGATGTGCTCCTTTTGAATGTTTCCATGTACTCTTAGTTGTGGTAGAAAACAAAAACTGGTCTTGGAGAGCTCTGGCAACTTGTCAAAAGGGAGCCACCAGAAACTAATGAAGGGTTGATTCTGGAAACAAAAAGGTGGACAGAAGTGAGAAGCTTATGGCTGTCTCTAATCAGTTGTTATCAGAAAACACCGGAAAGTACGGTGGGTTAGTATTAGTATTGCTATAGTATTGCTATACTGTTAGTATTGTTAGTATTGCTATACTGGACTATTACCATACATTACTATCATATGGTCCTTACAATATAGTTAAACTACAGTTCCCAGCATTCCTCACCATTGGCTATGCTTGAGATCTACATGATTCCCACTCTGGATGACAACATGTTTGCATTTGACAACACATCCTTCATAACAGCATTTTATTATTCATGTTCTTTTATTTTTTCATGTAAACCTGAACATAAACATTCCTTTAATAAACTCTGTAATAAACATGTATTCCTCCTCCTTCTCCTTATTTGTGTAGGCTGCAGGTACAAGAAGAAAACAGCACATACTCAGAGAAAGTGTACCAAAAGCTCTACAAATCTAAAGCTAAGCTAGAGGAGGAAAGCTTGCATGTGCTTGATGATCTTGGACAGGTCACACCAATAGATTCTGAAGGAGGAAGGAAATCATGAGAGAAAAATGTACTGTGTTCCTTCCACATTGTCTTTCAGGGGAAAGTATCTCCCCATCTTTGTGGTGTCAAAGTACTGCTTTGATCAAAAACAGCTGTTAGCTCTACAGATTCAAAAAGGAAAAGCAGTGAGAAGGTTGATTAAACAGAAAAAGAATGTGAAAGGCAGATGCAAACAATCCGAGTTTTGTGTTGTGGTGTTTTGAGATACAGAAATGTTCTGTGAGACTCAGCCACTTAAAGTGGGTCATAACATTTGAGGATATCCAGCCATTGACAGCTACATTTTTTCCTAATCATTTTTTTTTTATTTAGATGATTAGTAAACACACTGTGATATGGCTACAGAAGAGAAGAGAAGCAATAACAGCTTCAATGTTAAGGCAAAGGATTTGTAAATAACATTTTCCTCATAAGTTCACGCAGTGCAATTCTTTGCATACTTGCTCTGCAGTTAAGTCAACGTGTTCAATGGGACTTACTTCCAAGAAAAGGTAAAGAAGATTGTAGACTTTTTCTCTTATCTAAGTAAGTCTAAATTGCTATGTGAATGTACATAGCTTTCCAATGACTTAAAATTATGCAAGACTACATAATTAATGCTGTAAATTTGCCCATGTTAACTGATTATATGAAATCTTGTTTACATTTTATGTTTTCTTTGGATCCATGCTTGGCAGCTATCTCCAAAGTCCCAGCAGTGAAATAATCTTTCCTTTTATTATTTTCTTCTCCTTTTGCTTGGATTATGTTGCTATGACTTTCCAGCGTTCTGGACCATGTGGAATACTCCATGCCCAGAGAAATCTTTCCTTTCCACAAAGTTGCTCTCTACATGAGGAGAGCAACAAAACTATGCAATTAGTGGGGCTGGCATGAATTTCCCCTCACCAGTTTATTTCTTAACACCTGAATAGGGCTTTTCCTTATTTTTACTTTCTTTCAGTATGAGAACATAGCTGGATATGATCTTTGTTCTCACGTTCTTGTATTGAGTTGTGCTTACAACTAGCCTCTGTATCAATAAATGAATGATGAAATGGACTCAGAGACTTGTACAAGGGTTGGTAAATAAAAATGAATAAAAATGAAAATGGAGTAGTGCAAAGATGGGTCTAGGTGTACTTTTGAGACAAATTGGTTTATTTCAGCATGAGCTTTCATGGATATTAATTCATTTCTTCAGGTTTGCATGCCAGTTTTGATCCTGGTTTATTACAACTATAGTTTTCTATTCCATCCAAAATGGAAACTGTGTTTTGATATCCGATTAAAAAGAGGACCTCAAATCATAATCAAACCATGGTTTAAGATCCTTACATTAACTGTAAACTGGTATTAAACCCAGCTTCCCTCTATGAAATGTAATGGGAAACTATAAATAGACCTGGATCAAAGCACTGAAACCGGTATGTAAAAAGAAGAGGCAAGGGAAGGGAGGGGTGAAAGTGAAACACATGGCCAGTGCTAGTTGCCAATTTAATAAAGTGTGATTAATTATGCCAGAAATTATGTCCAAGTCAAGCTAATGTTAGTTCATGTCAAAGCCCTGATTCTGTGCAGTAGATGTAGTGAGACATACTCCACTGTTGATTCTAAATACTTGTAATGTCTTGTAATGTGTTAGTGAAGATGTGCTGATTTTGCATGTGTCATTGTCAAGCTCATGTTGTCAGATCATTATTCTGGTGTTAAATAGATTAGATACACTATCACATACGTTTAAGATTATGGGCACAACTACTATCTCATTAGCTGCCTAGCAAGAATGTAGTTCCCTGAGATTATGTCTGTGTACACAGCTTTAATCTCCCAAAGCAAAAACTACTCAACACACACACACATACACACAGGTGCACTCCCACATGTGTTCAGTTCCATGCCAGATTGGAGCATTCATAACACAGCAGTAAACAGCCTTGCTCGTATCTTTGAAATGTCATCGGCTGTGTTGTGTGGCAGCTCTTGCTTCACTGCTGATTGCTCTAGGATTAGAACCAGTCACTGTGAGCTTGGCAGCTGCAGATTCCAGATGTACAGTCCCTGGAAGGAATGACTCTTTTCAGCGGTGTCAGCTGGCTATCACTTTCCCTGTTCCTGGTCTTTACCCACCCCCTCCACCACCCATGCTTTCTTTCAACAGATCTGATGTGGTGGCTCAGTGCATCATGCCAGCATGATCCACTTTCACATCACTTCCCTTTTACTGTGGGGAACTGACTCACTGTGACATGGTTTTGATGTGGGGAATGAACAAATTGCATACAATAGCTACATTCTCTGAAGGCACACAGCGTTTAGCTCCTCAAACCTGATGACAGCTCTCGATCTCTCCATTGTGAAATCTAGGAAGCAAGGCAGAGCTTTAGGGCTTGATTTAAAGGAGCCTGGAATGCTATGCCCTTATTTTATGAATCATTTGAAAGTGGAAACAGTTTTTTTCAAAACACACAAAACACAGTTCTTCTTTTATTGCAGTTTGTTTCTTTTCCTAAATTTACATGGATGCATTAATGCTTTAGAAACACAGAGGAGAAACTAAATTTTCTGGAGTGTGTGGCACTCCCTCTGAGAGAGGAATTTCAGGCATTTAAGGAGTGCTCCTAAATTCATATTGGTCACAAAAGGTCCAGGTGGCTCCAGTGGTAGGGATTGCTTCTTCTAAAGTGCTTTGGTTTGTTTTCCAGGTGAAGCCATTTATGGATTGAAACAGTCTGGCCGTGCTGATCCATCTTTTGGTAGTTGCCTCAGTCCCCAGCTTGGATTGCTGCAATGAATTATAGGAGGGGCTGCCCTTGAAGATGATTTAGAAGGTTCAATTAGTGCAGAATGTGGTGGCCAGATTTTTCACTGGTGCTTCTAGATCCATAAAAATAATCCCTGTTCAAAACAACAGCAACAATTTTTCACTGAGTAGTTGCTTCCAAGCCCAGTTTAGGGTGATATTTTTACTTTCAGAGTTTTGTGATCCATGTATATGAAGCAGCATCCACTCCCACATCAACTTGTCTGTGCATTAAGACCCTATACTGAGCATTCTTCATGAGTTTCATACATTAGGGGTTTAGAGGTAAGTACAAGATAAAGGGAGTTTTTACTTGCAGCACCTTAATTATAAAATGGCCTGCCTGCTATAGTTTGGCACTGGCTGAAAGATTTTTATTTTCCTAGAAAATGTACTAATATATATACACATATATATAATTTTTATTTCTCTAAAAAAGGGACCTGCTGTTCCTTCTTGTTTTCTTTGAGAGATTTAATGTTTAGCCGCTAATCATTCATTGTTTTATTGTGAATCAAATTTAAATTAAATGCCACCATTTCATGTATTTGATTTATGTCCCACCTCTTCCTTAGACTGGGAACCAAGGCAGTTCACAACATGATAAAACCCAGGTACAATAAGTTATAGTATTCAAATAATATTAAACAGTTATAACTGAACACAATTAAGTTTTTAAAAAATCAGTTTTTACAAACACAGCAATTTTAAAAAGAGAGAGAAATATAGTAACTGCTTATCAAAAGCCAATTTTTAGTTTTTACTAGGCAATCTGTTGCCACAAAGCTGCCTGAATAGAGTGTAGGGTGATATATATGTTCTACTGGGGGGGGGGTTTCTCTTCAGATTGTATAAATCTTTTGTCTATATGTTTTAAATAAATTTGTGAATACAAATAAAGAAAATAGCAATTTCCTAACATTGGGCAGTTGAGAGAATTGGAAAACCCTTTAATACAACACATTCAAACATTTTTTAAACTGCAGTAGATTTACAAGTGGGACATGCCTCAAAATGTTTTAAGGGAGATCTTTTATTTGAGATTTCTGAATTTCTACTCTTCCCTCACCTCCAGGTTTCCATACTTTCCACTACTGTCATTTATTGCTTTATAAATGTTTTTAGGATTTGCTCCACGCATTAATTTTTCCCCATAACTACTTTTTGTATTTCTGCAGATCTTAAATGCCTGTGTGTTTCCTTTGTTGATATCTCCCATGTGGATGTGGAGATGTGTGTGGGCGGATGGTACCATTTTTACCATTTAAGCAATGGCACTTGGAGAAGTGCATTAGAAATAAGATAAATGATTATATAAGCATTCACCAGATGTGTTGTGGGCATCTTCATCTGGGTTTTCTTTTCTTGCTCATAGGCTGCAAGCTTTTGTTAAAAGAACATAGTGCATGTTTCATAAGTTGGCCACGGTTTAACATAAAGCTGTATATGCTTAAGCTTGCAGTCCTATACATCTTATATAATATCTACAGGAGAAATATAATCTTAGTTTTAAAGGAATTGTGCTATTTTTTTTCCCTGGGCTTAGAAGTGCTCCCTTTTGCTCAGCTAGTGTTTGAAACTGTTACTGTTTCCTTCATGTTTCCTCTACGGTACCTTTTCATCTTTGGTCTCAAGGAGGCAAATCTGAAAAGAGAATTGGACAGGAGGAGTGGGCAAGTGTATGCCTCCCTATGTTGTTGGACTGAAATCTGTAGCAACCTTGGTCAACATAGATAGCAGTGAAAAATTGTGGAAGCTACAATCTAGCATCAGCTAGAGGCCCCCTGAACATATTACCCATCCCTGTTCTAGAGGCAAGGTCGTATATAGATCTTGCAGATTGACTTCTGTATTTGCAGAAGGAATGTTTTGCAGCTCGACAGATGAAAAAAACATTAAAACGGATAAGTGAATTCACAGCATACAGCTTTCTTTAACTGTGTTCAATTATAACTTGGGATGTAGCCCAGTAGAATGAAATTGAAGGAGTGACGTTGAGTGGATAGTTTTGTCAAGGCTTCTTCTTCTTCTTATAATAATGAATTTGCATCTGCAATAATTCAATCTAGCTTCTTAGTCTAAAACACACAAACTAAAGAGAAAAGTGTGCATAACTGTGACTCCAATCACTCTCACAGCTCTAAGGTTTGATGTATGTTAGTTGGCAACTCACTTGCTTAGACCTTTTCAGATGACTGCATCAAACTATCTGTGATGTTGGCAGGACCAAGGGAGAGCCCTCATCCCTGGATTTTAAAATTGTTCAACAGGGCCCCCATCAGTCTTGGTCTTCTTTGCAATCATTGTTTCATTTTTTTGTCCCCATCTCTTTTTCCACCTCCAGTTGGGAGAACTCAAATATCTGGGCTTGTTGGTTTTCTCCAGCTAAAGTCTGTCTTGTTCTCATCTGGAGGAGTTTGGAAAAGGGATGTAAATCTCACTTGTCTCATTCCTGCATCTGTGTGAAAAGGAGAAAGTTATTTTTTTCCCTCTTCACTTGCAAGAGAGGTAAGGTAGATGATGTCCACCCTGGGAGAGTTTCCATTTACAAAAACACTTCTTGTGCAAATTCCACAGCTGCAGCACAAATAGCTGCAACCTTGTTGCTTGGATGTTTAAAAAACTGGAAGCATGAGACAGGTCATTTTTATTCCTTTGATCAATCAGGCAGATCCTTCTGCGCTTGTTATGTGTGTGCTTTCCTTCACAAAAGGAAACAAGTCATTCTGCATGGGGACATTTTCCAGCAAATAACAGAAACTTCAATGAAAAAACAAAGTGCTCCATGTCTCATTCTCACACTGGAGGTGAGAAGTTTTGTAGAGGCTGAGGATTTCTCACTGAGACAGTTAGTCTCATTGAGGATGGTAAATTTTGTGAATATTCCTCACATATCTAGTATGGCATGCCCAAAACCAGGATTTTGCTCAGAAACAAAGTTGTGTTGGTACCACCAATAGTTCCAAGACTGTTCTGTTTTGTGGCAGCGGGATACCCCAATAAATTTCAGAAACATACACATGCGCGCACACACAGGAGAATAAAGGAAGACTGTGACCCATGGTCTGTTTGGGTGCTGACTCACATTAATTTCTGTTCAGAACAGTAAAGCAGAAGATTTGCTAGGAAATGGGAGTTTATTGTTAAAACACAGCTTAACACTGGTCTAGAGAAGTGAAAAACCAGCAAAAGCTTCTTCTTAAAATACGCATCAATTGAAAAAGATAATCAAATATACAAAACACTTCTAACATGTCTGTTCATGCTTTGCATATCTCAAGGAGAGAGGAATGCTCCCTCTGCCAGACCATTCAAGCTCCTCAAAATTCTTTCTTAAAAAATTGGGCTCATTTCCACACATTTTTCACCCCAGAATGGTCTCAAACTGTCTGAAACTGCACACAAATGTGAGGGTATCTCTCCCTTTCCAAGTCCGTAACAACCCTAAAACGAGGAGGAGGAGAACAGTTGAAACAGGCTGAACATTTAACAAAGCGGTGGCTGGAACTGCTGGTATGTCCAGGAAGTGAGTATGTGGACTATGGAGGGGGAACACAGGGGCAAACATGGTAGTTTTGGCATGGATAAACCATGGGGTCTTGTTTTTATATAGCATTTGTTTTTGGCCTAAGAGAGCGATCCTTCTGTAATTGCATGCAAAGGCCTTCAGTTGGCTATGCTGTGGGCAGGGCAATTGTGGGATTAAATCAGCTTGACTGGGGCTGTTGGCACAGACTGCCATTTCTCACTATTGTTACTAGAATGTCCTGTGGGGAAAAGGCACCCACCTAAATTCTGAAGGAACACTTCCTTTTCTTTGCTGTTATGTTACCAGACTAAACAGTATCCTCTTACCCTGCTAATCTTGTTGTCAAGGAGAAATTGTTTTTGTCATGATTAGTGCAGCAATGTGTATACCTCCAACTGTTCTGATTTGGCCGGGACAGTCCTGGTTAATCCTCACTTGTCCCATTTTTTTCAGCTGCTTTTAAAAAGTCCCAGTTTTTCTCTTCTCCTCTCACTTTCCCCGTTTGTCCTCAGCTTACTTCAGTTGCTGCAAACTGAGTTCAGAGTGCAAAAGTAGTTTGCACTGAATTAACTGAGCCAGAAGAAAAGGACAAGTAGGGGCAAAATCTTGCCCTTCCCGGTAGGCTCAGGCAAAAGCAAACCCCTGCAGCCTCTCCTAGCTTGTCTTTTCTTCCTCATTAATAACTTCTGCCACCTTGACCACACTTTCATGTTGCTTGGCCACAGTGTCCCAGTTTTCATCTGTGAAATGTTGGAGGGTATACAGTATATTGGTTTGGGCATGGATTGTGCTACTTTTGGGTCTAGTCAGGAGTGTAGTATTGTGGCAAAATGATGGAGAAACTGCATGGGATTACTGGGGGGGGGGGCTGTGAAGTTTTTCCCGTTAGTCTGAGAAGTGCTTGTTAGTGGCAGATCACAATTTCTTCTATACAAGAGAGTACAACTGCAGTTCAAAGGAGAGAAAGCTATACTGTCTCTGGTTGTGAAGCAGACATTTTGCAGACAGAAGAGAAGGCTGGAGAAGAAGATGTTCAATCATAATCCAGAGGGGCTGAATGTGAGCATAAAAGAGAACCACATGTGCACATCTGTAGTTTCTGCCACAAGCGATTCTTAGAGCTGAAGAGCCAAACCGCTCAGTTCTTCTGGGAACTGCAGACAGGCCCAGACTATACACGTGGTTCTTTTCTGGGCATGGATTCAGTTTTTTGTAAATCATGTACAGGCACCCTAGTCCAATTATTTGTTCCAGTGTGGGAACCTTGGTGGGTGTATGAAACTGCTCTGCTTAGAACATCATCATCTGAAAGTATGGAATGGCTGCTACCCCCCACCACATAGTACCAATCCTCTATTTTTAAGAAACCTTTAAACTAAGGGCCCCTAAAGAAGGGAAATGGATGTGAACTTTCTACTGCTATTCTGAACATGACAACATCTTTTGTAACATCTTTTATAAACATCTTTCTTTCTTTCTTTCTTCTTTTTTCTTTCTCCCCACATTCCCCGCCTCTTCTCTAACATAACCTTTTTATGTTTCTATGTCATGGGGAGGGAGAGATCTGTTAGCAATGAGAGAGAGAGAGAGACAGAGAGAGAGAACTGAAGGGGTCAACTTGGGCTGTCAAAACCAGTCCAAATGAAAATCAAACAGGGAATTGTGGTGATGATTTTTCAGAAAACTGAGTGATCTGGGCTTGGCTAAACAACATACCAAAACACTTAAGTCAGAGAGCTGCAAGGTTCACTTCTAAAAATATCATCAGGAGTAATGGCAAACACTTTCTCTCTCCCCCACCCCCAATTTCACTTACTGTTCTAGCTGCATTGATTGGAGACATGTGACCTTTGGGGGAGGTGGGGAGGGATAGATGCAGAGATTACTGGTCCGTTTCCCTTTTTCCTTTAATTAAGTTTTGTAAGAAGTAAAAATGCGTATGGTAGCAATTGCAGAGCAAAATGGTTTAGAGCTACAAACAACTGGCAGACAAAAGAGGAAAAAGCTGGGAATAGTCCAGTCTCCAAGAGGGTTCCCAAAGGATCGCATTTGCTACAATGGAAAGAAAAACAGAGGAGAATGCAAAACATAAACCAGAATCACACACTGTAGCTTTTATCAGTTGTCCTAGGATCCCAAACTGTTTTTGAGACAGGCTTTGTTTATAGGAACAAAAATGACAGACAGCTTTAACTGAGAGGGTAGGTGTATGTCACATTTTTGGCAGGCAGTCCATACTGCAGCTTTTGGGTGGTTACAAACAGAGAGGGGAAAAGAGAAGGAGGGGGAGGAGGAAGAGGGATAGAGAGACAGAGAGAGAGAGAGAAATGCAGAGCTCTGACTGGATCTTAATACTACAAACATTCTAACCATAACATTACCTGAATCTTAGTTCTGCTGGTATAGTAGAACAGTAGGAGCACACAGGGTTCCTCTGTATGAATGAAGCATGCTATAGAACAGATACACTTAAAGAAACAGTCTAAAACATTGTTTAGTGGCATATCAGCTTTCTCTTAAAGTCAGTGACCTTTCTCACATCTTTATTGTCTTTTTTGTTGTCTTCGTTTTGTTGGTTGGAGGTTTTTTTTTTTAAATTTAGCAAAAGTATCTGTGTTTTGAAATACTTCATTTCGCTTAACTTTGATTTTTAACAAATGAATACTCAGAGAAATACTGAATACCAAATGTGACACACACACACACACACACACACACACACAGAGGTGGGAATAGAGCTTTTGGATCTGAGGCATATCTACTTTAGAGCATTACATGGATTTTAAAACTTTGCCCAGGGAATCCTAGGAATTGTAGTTCTGTTAACATGAATGAATTGAGTGTCCTTGTTCATTTGTCGGAAGTCATTACCATTAAGCTGGTATAGAACATGTTGTTGTTGTTGTTGTGTGCCTAAGCCAAACCTATCATGGGGGTTTCCGGGGCTGAGAGTGTGTGATGCCCCAAGGAGGGTTTCCATGGCCAAGTGGGGCATCAAACCCTGGTCTCCAAAGTTGAAGTCCAACTCTCAAACACTATACCATGCTGGTTGTCTGGTATAAAACTAGTGCTATGCTAAATGCTAACAGAGAAACAATTTGCAGAGCCAGAAGAGAGGGTATCTGAAATTTTTCAAAAGATTCTCTAAAACTGTACTTATACTGCACTGGTTCAATGCTTTTTGCTATCCTGATCAGTTTTTGTTTTAAAAACAGAGTTAGCCTCTATTATCTTAGTAACAGTATTTTTATCAGGGATCCCATCAGAACTGATAATGTCACTGAGGGGTAAACAAAGCTAATTCAGAGTAAGAGCACTGGCTGATGATTTTTAACCTGTGGACTGCAAATAAGTTTTGTTTGCTTTCTTTGATGTCACCATCTCAAATAGCCAAAATGTGACTGGATGCATGATAGCACCACTGCTGACTTGGAAAACATCATTGGTTATTATAGAAAACCAAACAAAGTAGAATATTAAGGCAGCAGCAAAGGGCTCAAGAAAGCAAAAAGACAGCTGCCTAGTTGCTAGTTCTCAGTGGCTAAGGAAATACTTATTTAAAAAAATGCTTGAAAAATCTTTCAGCTGCACTTTGCCTTCGCCCTAAATATATGCTGGGATCCCTAGAATGTGGGCTGGGTAGAAGGGCAGCAGGAGCTGAATGTGTCCCAAGGGGAGTATTCCTGCTATGCCATTTAACCTTTTAATCCTCAGAAAAACTGCTGAAATAGGTGACAAAATGTGCTCTTCATACACCCCTCCAATTGTGTTGTTCCTTTTATCCTGTTGTGTTTCATTCTCCACAGAAGCACAGGACCTTTTTTAGAAAATCAACAGCAGAACACTTGAAGATTAAAAGGCTTGTTTTCACAGTTTCCCTAAAACTTCATGAATGATGGAAGAAAACATGGATTAGGAAGTTCAGGTAACACAACAAATGAAGACATTATCTTGTTTCCTCACCTCACTAAGAGGCAGAATGTTGAATAACACTTTTCAGGAAGGTCTCAGCTGTCACATATACCCCTTCCACCTCTTTATAGACCTTTTTTTTTTTTGGATCTGATTTTAGTTTCATTGTCCTTTTTTATGGCTTCTTTCCTTCACTATTTGTTTTCCATCCCTATACTTAATCCATCCCTTGGCCACTACATGGTAACTACATCTTGTTTGTAAATCTTGTGAAAAGCTATAACGATAGGTTCTTTCTCTTTTTAATGAAAGCAGAACATTTAACAGACATCACATAAGTCTTGTTGCAAACAGAGATTTAAACAATGGAATAACAGCATTTGGCACAGAACGGCAACAGATCTAGCTCAGCAACAATGGCTGTACTGTAGCCTTTGTGGTTTATACAGTTGCCTCATGCATTGCTTTAGACAAAGGATTTTTAAAATGGAGCAAAGGGAAAAATGGTTGGGTTCACATTTGCTGTAATATAAATATACATACACGTTTCTGCAGATGTTATTCATTGGCAGAAATTGCTATGTGCAATTATGCTGCATGCTTCACAATATTTTAATGACACCTATCAAAAAAACAAAGTGGTGAGAGTGGAAAAGTCAAAAGATTCTTAAAGAGGAAAAAGTAAGACCACGAGTTTGAAGGTGGGGTGCAAGTAACTGTAACTGACTAGGTAAAGGGGGAGAGGGGAGAACAGTTTGAATGAAGTTGCATTGCTTTCTAATCTATGGGTAACCACTGAAGAAAAAAAACCTGAACAATTCATTTGGGTCAAAGTGTAATGAAAATGGGGGACTGAGAGTAGGCTGAGTCTTGCAAGCTGGGAAAAGAAGCTATTAAGTGGAGCTGTTGCGACAATGCAGCTAATATATCATGCCAATTAAAGTCCTGAAATAAATAACAATCCACTTAATATGTGTTGTAAATGTCATGCTGATTTAAGCATTGTTATGCATAGATTACATCTCTTTGGTAGATGGATGCTGAGGTACTCAGCGGACTTTACAAAGAAAGCAAACTTTACTAGGGTGAAGAGCAACAGTAAGCCACGGAAGATAGATAATGGTGTTAGAGTTCAGCATTTTAACATTAATGATATGCAAGTGCAATTCAAGATATTTACCACACCATAGCTTGATGTCTCCTCAGCAACCAGAACAAAAAGTCCAGTCCATAATAGTACCCTTGTACTTTGCAATCAATCAATCCTATGAGGTTTCAGTCTAAGCAGCTGAAATGACAGCCGAATTTACCTATTAGCTTACCTTTAAGCACCTGAATTTACTTAGTAGTTTGATGTGAATCAGAATTTTGACTGTGTTTAGTCTGGAAACAAGATCCATTCTGCTTTCTTCACCCCCATTTTTAGCATAGATGAATAGGGATCAGTCCCTCTCATATATATGGCAAAAATCAAGGGATATTTTTTAAAAATCTTTGTGAACATGGCTCTAGATTTCCTCCTAGATTCAAGACAAATATCCAGTTTCTCTGTAAGGCTAAGGTCCAGCTGACAAATGCTGGAAACTGCAGAAGATTTTGTGCAAAAGACCCACAGGTGGAATCATGAAAGAATGCCATCTGAAGGGATTATGCTGCTTTGCTTCATGAGGACAATCAAGTTCTAGCTTCCGAGATTTTCTGAAGCCAGAGCACTGCAATATCAAGAACTATAGCTAGGGATTGAGTAGAAATTTGCATTAACCAGGATTTCCCCCTCCCCAGATTTACTGAAATAATAGTATGCAAGACTATTAACAAAAGGTCACGTGTATCATTTAGTTTCCTGTCATCATAAAGAAACAATGCATATTAAATTCTTTTCCTTTTTTGAATTATACGCAAGATAGTGTGCATGATTAAAAATGCACTTATTTGAAAAAAATCATATAAATTATGCTTTGCCAATGGTGAAAATGGAAGAATGTACACATGAAGGTATATGTGAGAAATTTGCAGACTCACAAATTTATGTGCAAGGTTTTTTTCCCCAAAGTATTTTCCTCCTGATCATTGAAGAACTTGATCAGGAGGAAAATACTAATGTGATTTTATAAAAAGTAGTAAAATGAAACTGACAGATTTTTCACATTTCTAGCAGCACTTATCAGTGTTTTCAAAATGTGTGCTTGTCCCTCAAATACAAGTTCTCATGAGAGCTTTTCATCCAGTCAGGGATGGTGAAAAATTTCATTGAGTTTATATTTTGGTAGAAGCTTATGAAATTCACACTTCTCAGATCAATACACAAATTGTAACACAGCTATCTTTGGATATTTGTATTGCTCATTTTTTTTTGCTGTAGTTCTTCAAATAAAACTATACAAAACAATTCTTACCAAACGACGTATATTAGTAAAAGTGTGTGCAAAAATGCATATGTTAATTTTTTAAAGAAATGTCTTAACCAATCTAGGCTAGAAGACTACCTGGAAAAGCTAAGCTGTATTTATCATATTCTGCTTTTAATCACACATTATATCGGACAGGAGGTAGGCATTGTAGGATCAATCTGGCTTTCAGCAAAAACAGGAATGACACATCTTTTTCTTCTTCTGGTGAAGTCAAATCAAATGAAACAAAGGATCTGCTGTCTTTAGACGGCAAACTTCTCTGCTCATGGAACCCTCTCATATTCTAGGGGGCAAACATATTTATATTTTAGGTGCAGTCTGTACCCTCTGGTATGGAAATTAGATGTTCCTGGCTGAGCACACTTAAGCATTTTATAACCCACCAAGAGATTGTGAGAAAGGCTCCCAAAAGGTGGCACAGGTGGTTGTGTTCAGCACACTCACTCTGAGTTTCAGGACAAACTTCCCTCTTGGGCTGTTTGTTAAAGGCCTCTGTGCCTTAGAGGCCAAGATAAGGGAGAGCAAGACAGTCAGATCAACACTGGCCTGAGAGCATTCTGTGATCTGATGTTTGGTCTTACCTAGCTTTTCTGTTTTGGGTTTACTATATTAAAGCCATACTCCTACATATGCTTACCTGTGACTAACCCCTGCTAAATTCAGTGGGATGTATTTCTGAATAGACATGCATAGGATTTGGACCTGTGGTTAGTGTCAGGAATCCCTCCCAGCCGTGCCACAACCAGTAAGGTCATGAATACTTGGAAAGTCCGAATATACCAAAACACCAGGAAAACACAAGTCGAGCCTGGTCAAGGTTCAGTCCAAAGGTTCAGCAGGCAGAGATCTGTCCGGAGGGTTTCAGGGAGCAGGAAACACAAAGGCTGTGTAGGTTTGCTAATAATTTGCTGCAAGCAAGAAGCAGCCACACTGGCAGACTTAAATAGCCCCTGTGAGCAGGTGCTGCTTGTTATTGCTTCCTCAGCCTAGTCCATACAGCCTCCCCCTGATCAGCCTATTTCAGCCGTCTGCATGACTGAGGGCTGATGGGCACAGCTGGCTGCAACTCCTCTCCATCACTGCTGGTTCCTTCTCTATCAAGAGCTGGCTGGGGCAACCCTGTCTCTGTTTGACCTTCCAGTGCAGGGGATATTTGCAGGTTGACTTGCTCACTCCTGGGCTTGGCCCCATGCACAATCAGTTGCTCCTCAATCACCGCAGCAGCATCTATCACAGTTAGGGTCCCCTGTTCATGGACTGTATCCTTCAGCTGTTTGTAGGGTGAAAGGACAGAGACTTCTTGGCACATCTTGATTCCCACAGTCCCAGAATTCCAGTTTAAAAATATTTGGTGGCAAAACAGGGTAATATAGCTACTTTCTGGCTGCTGCTTCCCTCTGGTATCTGCATTCTACACTTGGTGAACTGGTTGGATCCTGGTTATCAGTCACAATGGTAAAAGCCCCAGTCTCTCTCATTTGCTCCCCCAACTTGCTTCTCTCTCGCACATCATTCACTCCTTCTCTTTCTCCTCTCCCACCAATATCTGTCAAAAAGCAAAAAGAGATCTGAAATGCACTGGCTAGGATCCAAAGACGCATGCAACTACATCTGTGTTCCTAAGGATGTTTGGACTTGTTTTCTCAAACAGTCCCTTATGCCTCATTGCACTGTTACTGCAGTTATCTGGCCGAAGCCCGAGGTCTACAATTTCATATTATTTATGTTTAATATTTCCATGTGGCACTCCATAAGATGAACTCCACGTGTCTGAAAGAGTCACGAAAAGCCAGTGTAGGCAGGCACGGCCGCATGGCCTTAATTATGCATGCTAGGTCTAGGCCAGTAAACAATTATCTGTCGCACAGCTGGTAGTGCCCTCAAGACACAGTCGACCATTAAGCAAATGCAAGGGCTCTCAGCCCCGAACTGCTTGCTCTATACAAATGCTAAGCGCCCCTCATCTGCATACTGTTCTAACAATTGGCAGTACTGGCCAAATCTCATCAATTCTGATTTTGACCTTTTGGAGGCTTTGTCTCCACTAAAAACCCTATTGTTCTCCTCAGGAGAGGGCTAGCCTCTAGGTACAATCTTCCCTATAAAAACCCCAAGTTTGAGCTCCTTGTCGGAATGCTCGTGCCTTGCATCCCGAACTGCTGCTGCTCTGTTCAGCGAGCCTCCCCTCAGCCTTCATGTGCTGGGAAACCACGAACCCAAGCCTCGATCTCTGTCTTCTCTTTTACCGGACTGCAGGATCAGGTGGAGTATCGCTCCAGAAACCCTCTGAAAACCCCTATCAATTTTCCTCACTTTCTGCTTCCATAGTTCTTGGATGAATGCGTAAGTGCGTGTGTTGTTGTTTGCTTAATTAAGGAAAGTTTAATAAAATCTTTTAATTGAACAACTTGCCTAGTTCTTGTCACGGCCTGACCCCGTAAACATAGGGTTAAAGATCTCTCTACGTTACTCTGTATTGCTAGCTTGTGCTCCTTGCTAATTTCCCCAACTTAGAAATATTTGGAGTGCACTTAGGTGTCCCTCTCAGGACCCCCAGATATCAGGGTAACACACCTTCCAGAGCTGAAGAAGACCATAGTTCTGTCCAACTCGGTAATGTTTCCTAAATTAAACTTTGCCTATAGCACAAGAGAGGAGCAAGCAGAAAATGTTCCAATTTATTAACTGCTACCTTTCTGCTACTGCACATTTGGCGGGGAGGACTTACGATTTATTTGCCTGTGACTGAGCTGGCTGCAGCATTCAGAAATCTGTAGTCCAAAAAGTAGCTTTCAGTATGTTAAAAACTGCTAAGACATCTTTAGGAATTCACTGTGAGAAACAGCTTTCCAATTAAATTAGATTTTCTTTCTTTCTTTCTTTCTTTCTTTCTTTCTTTCTTTCTTTCTTTCTTTCTTTCTTTTTTTTTGGTGTCTGTTTGACCTTCAGAAAAAATTTATTCTTGGCAATACTGTTGTAGGGTACTGTCTCCCACCTCAGCTTAAAGAAAATGCACATTTTAATTTTTATGGTGCTACTCTCATGATCCCTCTCCCACTTTATATGAAACAGTGTGGTTATAAAATTAAAACTGTAATACATTTGAGAAGGCAGCATTATCCATTTCAGCAAATCTTTTGGTCATTCTTTTTGAGATATTAAAAACGAACTCCAACAGATGGCTCTATTACAGGTTTCCTGTAATTCTTTCTATAAAAACAAGAAACTCACATTTTCAGCCCAATCTTAAGCCTTATATGTTGTTAGAATGGGATAAACCAAGAACTTCATCAGTATGATATCCAAAGACATAATATTATGCTGGCAATTAAGCAGTTTTTGTATTGTATTTCTGGTGCAAATGCCTAACAATTGGCCACCAGTCTCTTAAATATTTGCCACTTATTTTTATATAATAATCCAGATAACTGTTCTTTCAGAGCAGAACTAAATTAAATAGAAAAAGGGAAAAGTTATTTAAAATAATAATCTTGTTAACTGGGCAATAGAATCATAGAATCATAGAATCATAAAAATGTAGAGTGGAAGAGACCACAGGGGCCTAAATTGATAATAAATTAGGATGGTGACACTGAAAGATTAGTGTTGCATTGGAAGCCTAAAATTGATGAAGAATAATATTGCATGTTACATATTACATAAATTAGTTAAATATTTGAGTGTCTCCATTTGGGAACAAGTAATTAATCTAGTTGCTCATTCTCTCAGAACAACTGGTACTGAGTTTTCATACTGGGATATCCTGCAGAAATGTTTTGTAAATTTTGTAAAACTTGTAGTCTATACAAAGTCTACTATTTTCTCAGTATTCCAAAACTGTTTGATTTCTATTAATTCTTTACTTAACTGTTAGTTTGTAGTATAGGGGGAGTGCATTCCAAAACACATGAATTTGCTGTTCATTATGGGTCAGTCTGAAAGAGTATGACTAGATAGTATGAGTATGACTAGATAGTATGAGGGTGTTCCTGCATGGCAGGGGGTTGGACTGGATGGCCTGTGTGGTCTCTTCCAACTCTGAATTTCTATGATTCTATGATTCTATGACTAAAGCAAAGGGTAGATTGAAAGCTTGGGTCCTTCAGTGAAAATAGAACATACTTGTTTACTAAGTTACAATATTATGTTCACAGTCCCTAAAAGTGGGTGCTGCAGAATTAAGCATATTCAAGTGAAGGAAGCTCAGACTATAGCTGGTGACCCCATCCATTTGCTAGACTCTTTTTATGTCATCAGAGCCCACAACTTCATTCTGTACTTCAGGAGTAAGTGAAACAAGAAAAGCCTTCTTTCATTCAGATTTTTAAGCATTTCATGTCCTCTACAATGTTAGAGCCCTGGTGGCACAGTGGTTAAATGCCCGTACTGCAGCCACAATGCTGTGAGTTCGATCCTGCAGGGCTCCAGGTTGACTCAGCCTTCTATCTTTCCATAGTTGGTAAAATGAGTACTCAGCTTGTTGGGGGCAACTAGCTAAACACATTGTAAATTGCTTAGGGAGTGCTTAGCACTGATAAGTGGTATAGAAATGTAACTGCTATTGCTATATTGTTACTCTAGTCTGGATGCAGTCATGTGTTTGTGAGGTAGAAGCATACAGAAGTGGAATCAGAGAGAAATCTCCAAGGTTGCCCACAGATATGTTCCTTCATAGATCCTGTCTTCATATGTTTCTAGGCACTGCAATGAAGGTTTCTCTCAACAGTGCCTTTTCTTAGAAAAATATAGGAACCATATAAGGTTGAACATACAATATGCATCCATAGGAAACAAGGTAAAATAATAAAGCTGACCTGACACAATAAAATTTAGACATGCAGTAGTCTTCAGAAGATTTGTGAGGCACAAGATTTATGTGGGGAAATGTGTCTTTGTGTAGCTGTGGAGTTTAGAGAAGCAGTGCCCCCTCCCCACCAGCCATCTAAGACAATTTCTGTTCATTTATCTTTCTGTCAGTTCTTCAGTCTTGTATAGCACTAGAGTCTTAACATACTTTTTTAAAAACTAGGGGCTTTATCACATGAGGCAAGTAAATCACAATTACAGCAGAATAATAGCATCTTTGACTGGGACTGATCCCATTACCTTATTCCTCTTCTGTTGTTCTCCCAGTGGGAGACCATTTGGAAAGTGCTTCTTTTACAAAGGGGGTCATTGATGTTGGTGTGTGTGTGTGTGTGCGTGTTAATAAAAGAAACACTTCTCAAATGGTCTCCTACCAGGAGAACAACAGAAAAGAAAGGATATCTTGTGATAAGTCCCAGCCAAAGACGTTATTATCTTCCTGCAATTGCGATTTACCTGCCTTGTGTGATAAAGCCCTTCGTGTCCACTAGAATAGCAAAAGTTTCCTAGCATTGTTCATTTAATCTATAAACCTAATAGCTGTTGTCACAGAATGTAGCTTTTTAGAAGCAATGTTTATTTGAAGTTAGAAAGACCTTCCAAATATGAAAAAGAAAAGAATCAATGTGAAACTTAATTCTGCTCAGTGATGCTATAACAGATTCCTTCCTCCTCCATTTCTTCCCTCAGATGTCAAAATGGCCAGGGGCTGTCCTGCAGTCAGCTCTCTTTTCCTGACAGATTTTAGAAAAGGCACGGAGTCAATTTCTTCCCCTAAAGGGAAACAGCAAGACTTAAGGTCTGTTTTTAAACCTATCTAATCATCTAGTGACAGGGGGAAAGGCTTTAGTGTGTGATGAGGTGATTGTGTGCTTTCGTATCCAATCACCTGTAGAATTCTACCTTTGTTTCCATTTGTAGTTATTACGCATATCTGTAAGAATTTGGAGTTTTGAGAGAAACCTTCATAGCAAGCTTTGTGTGAAGTCAAACACCTGAGATAAATTTAGTCAGAATCAGGTTTTGGCATATGATACTGGATTGGCACATTTGTATTTGCAGGGCTGAATTCAATGTGTGCATGATCTCCTTAGGGTGGGCCAATACTTGTCCCATTGGTATATGGCTGACATTGTGCTGTCTGAAGCAGGGGAGCAAATGATGCAGAGGACCCAAAGCCAGTGAAATTACTTTACCCCATGAGGCAGAAAATGCCATAAGCACCTCACCCTTGGAATCAAACAACAAGAACAACAGATTGATTTTTTTAAAAAATGTTGTGTTTTCATGGGGGGTGGGAATGCTGCCTGACATGGCTGCTTCACTCATCCTAATGGTAGAACTAGCATAATATGGGTAAACAGTAGCAGAAGATCATATGAACAGGATATCATTATTCAATTACTAATGTCACAATCTTTCAAACAGAGATGCTAAAACAAAAGAAGGTCTCTGCCTCGATTCTCCTCAGATTCTCTCAAATAGGATAGCAGGTCTTGGGGGATGGCTTAAATCTCAGGGAATTGTTGTGCTGCTCTGAGTCTCCAGAAAGCAACAGAAATCTCAGGATGGCCACTACTGGAGCAAGGGTGGGAAAATGAATTTTTCATTTTAAACCTTGGGCCCACGTCTCCATCCATTCCCAGCTAGTACCAGGGCTTACTTGGTTGGCATGAAGGTATTTGTGTGTGTCTTGCATGTAGATACCCATCAACACACCAAAAAGCCAGAAGTGAGGAGGAAGAATTGGGGACAACTGGATAGAGAGCCAAAGGACGCATGTACTTATACTGATTCTGCCATTTGGAGAGAGTGAGGCAGCAAATGAAGGGCCAGCAGTGTAACTCAAAAGCCTTCTTGTGGCACAAGATAGTGTCAATAGTGGGGCAGAGCTAGGGATATTTATTTATTTACTTACTTACTTATTTAGCTGCCTTTCTTCTAGCACAGGATCCAACTTGATATGGGCCAGTGCTGAGCCTTCCAGAAGGCCCAGCAGCAGCCCAGGGCCTGCAAAATACCCCAAGCATAATGAGTATTATAGAAAAGGCCACATAGGATGTGGGCCTAGTCAGAATGGAAGTCAGTGCTACTACACTTGCAGGCTGCATTTTGACATTGGCCCATAGGTAAACACTCACCCATGGTTCTGAGGTACTGTTCTACCCAGTTAGCTAGATTTTGCCAAGATTCGGGGCCCCATTACCAGGATTATTCTCTCACCCGTTTCGCCACCCAGCAATACAGAAGCTGTTCCTGACTATTTCTCAGCCCTGGTTGTCCTGCCCCTGTGATATCAAAGGATCCACTCCCTCATTTCAATTTTTGGCCTTGAGTGTGATGTTGTTGACATGGCAACCCTACTCCCAAATTTGGGCTGAAGTAGGCAAAGCACTATTGACAGTCTGCTATGGGTAGGCTAAACATGCCCTCAGTTGTTTAGTGATAGATTTCAAAGTGCAGACTGTCACCCACAGAGAATCCAAAAATTGTGAGCATCTGTGTTGATCCATATCAACAGACCAGTGCTAACAGTTTTATTCTTTTCCAGGATTTTTTTAAACTGATGCATATTAGCTATTTATTCACAATCCAGCCATCTCAAAATACCGTGCATTACAACAGGAAAAGCTTACAATAATATATTGCTTCTGGGAAGACTTCATTTTGCTTCCAGTTATTGTGAGGATTGCAGCTACATTCAGATTGAACAGGTAGTCTTGAGATGCTTGGCAAGTGATATCAGTGTCCTTTCTAATCAAAATGCCCTGGCACTCTGACCCTATGAGCCATGGTTCCCCTATACCACTGATAGCTCTGTCCCTTCTTGCATGCCAAGCAGGCAGCAGCATACCTTGGGGAGAGAACGACCAATAGTAAGGGATACTCTGGAGGCTGTTTGTATCATTTTCATCCTGGGAATGGTGGAACTGATAGTTCCATGCCTCTGTCAAGGCCTCCTGAACACCCACTGCCATATGTGTCCTTTCCTCTTAGTTCTTGTATTAGCATAAAGATCAAGATACAACTTTCCTTAAAACATTGAAGCTTTGCACAGGAGATATTGTTCATTACTTTTCAGTTGTATTCTGTCACTTAAAAAAAACAACTCTTAAGATTGACATGAATATGGCATAAAACTTGGGGGGAATCCTGTCAAAATTCTTCTAAAAATGGCTTCGTATGCCAGGGCTTTCCAAACGGTGTGCTGTGACACGTTAGTGTGTCGCCTGAAGTGTGTAGGTGTGTTGCCTACAGTCTTGGAAATGTAGGTTATTATTTATAAATCATATATTTTAAAAAATATATGAAAGATTTTCATGTGATCTGTTGTGTCCCCATACATTTTGTTATGACAATTTATGTATGTGGCGGTATCTCTTATAAGGGGTTAGTTTAACTGTCGGTTTGCTAGTAAAACTGAATTACTGTATCGCAAAATGATGCATGTCTAAAAAGTGTGTAACCAACATGAAAAGTTTGGAAAGCTCTGTTGTATGCCCTTAAAAAGAAATGTCTGAAAGTAATCATAAAGCATTACTTATTATACCAATAAAGTAACTTTCATCAAACATTGCCTTGCTTTTAGATGATAACTTCATAGCACCATCTTGTTGTTGTTGTTGCTGCTGCTGCTGTTGTTGAATGTCTTCAAGTTATTTTGACTCACAGTTTTGCTTTAGGATTGCCGTCATAGGCTTTTCTGAGGCTGAGAGTGTGTGAGGTGCCCAAGGTAACCCAGTATGTTTCCATGGCCCTGTGGGAAATTGAACCCTGTTCTTCAGGGTCATAGTCCAAATGCTCAAACCAATACACCACACTGGCTCTAAGGCGATTTTTTTTGGTGAAAAAATAGAAATATGGAGGAGTATGTGAAATGGATAAATGTATGAGGAAATTACTTTCAAAACTAATTTTATTTCTTAAATAACAAAGCATGCATAATATATAACAGCACATGTAATAAAATTCAGAGAATGATCTGTCAGTAGAAGACATATCCTTGGTTTTGGCTTTTCTGGGCATGTGTGCCCATAAACACTGTATTATTAACAAGAATATTTGAGGGGAAAGACTGATATTTGTTGCTCTGCATGCAGGTTTAGAAGCAGAAAAATCGAGTCATTCATGGATGGTTTTAAACAATATAAACAACATTAAGCTTGGTAATTATAAGATAAGTGCTGAGATAATTTTTACTTGACAGGGCGGAGATGTGTAAGCATAAACCTAGAATTTGTTGCAGCTGCAAGGGAGCCATTTTTCTGTGTATTGCTGCTAGGTATTAAATATATTTTAATTGTATTTTAAATGTATATACACACCTGGACTACCTCTTCTAAAATAGCTTATGTAAAATTGGTGGGGCTTTACGATTGGATTATGGTAAGGAGTGTTACATCGCTCTGCCAAACTGGATGTTGGGATGAGAGGAAGCCTCTTATTAAATGACAATTTTGGAGGAAGCTCATTTTGTCTGCCATAGGAAAAGAATAGTATAAACAGAAGTTTTCGATTAAAATAGTGATCAGACATAAATTGTGGTTTATAACAAGCGCTGGAAGAAAAAAGTACATACAGCATTAAAACAAAGCGCCATGGAACACTTTTTCATTTTTTACACAATAAAGGCAAAGCTATATTGAGATCTGTATTGTAAGCATTTCCACCCACCTTTCCTTTCAAGATAGGTAGCAAAAGTGTGACACGTGTAATTCCATTGCAAACACCCAAATCCGCTAAATATGGCAATATGGAAGAAAATTAATTCCTTGATTACAATCCTGTGTGGGGGAGATTGTTATATATCTGCATCTCAGGATAATCCAATATAGTTGAGTGAGGCAGTGGAGTTGAGGTACTGTGTGAAGAAGAAGGAAGGACAGAGTAGAGTACTAGTAAATGGATAAGGGGAAAATAGGTGAATGGGGAAGACCGGAAAAAAAGAATGCACATTCTAGTGGTAGAAAAACAGTTTGACAGAGCACTTTGACTTGTTTACTAAAGCAAGTATCTTACCATTTATGAGACAACCAAGGCAAGGAATTGGAGTCCCTGCCATAAAAGCCCTGCTCCTACTGTCTGCAAATATTCTTTCATATGAATGAGAAATCAGAGCTCAGACTTCCATTGATCATCTCAGAGTCATGACACGTGACATTTCTTGATTTTTTAAAAAGGTTGTTGATGCAGGAGTGAATAGGAGCAGGACCGTGACTTGGATCTGAGTTGCAAGACACCTGGCTGGCAAGGGACAGGGACATCATCTCAAACAGAGCATGAGAAAATTACTTTTTTGGACTATAACTCCCAGGATTCTCTAACCAGCATGGCCAAGCTCTGCTCTTGAACTATCCCTTCCCAAATCTGGAGTTTAGGAGACACTGTGGTTGAGCTAAAGAGCAGAAGAGACACACCATTTTGGAGGTTTTAGGAATGGCCAGTAACAGATTATGGCCAGTAACAGATTATTTCAAATCCAGGGGAACAAACATACAAACAAACATGTGAAAGCCGAAACAATATTGTATAATTGTCTTAAGACTTCTCCAGATAATAATATCAAGAGCTTTCCCACTATGAAACATATTTTCTTCCAATCTTCTGACCTTTGAATCACTGGACTGCTTAGGAAGCCAGAGAACATGTCAGATAAAACAAAAAACAAAAAACCTAAAGACAAGAAAACTCCCCAAACAGATAACTGAAGATCTGCTAATTAAAATTTGGCAGTGGACTAGGTTGAGCTGGAAGGTGCAAATCAAATCAAAGTTGGGAGGTGGCATTTGGAACTGCTGTCTCCTCCAGTGCTTGTTTTCAGGAAAATAGTCAGTAAAGCATACTTTGAAACCAAAATAATGATTAAAGCTTGATTGCATTGACTCATAGCATATTCAGAAAATAAGCAACGAACATGCACCATTGGTTTCATCCTTGTGTCATTGCTTAGCAGGGCTAATACTAAGCCTTGAAGCTCTTTTACATAAAGAGGATGACAGCTCAAAACAGTTGGGGGTGTTTTGATTGCCAATTTAACTTGTGTTTAAATTAGTGGGTATTTAAGTGTTACTAAAACATTTAGGGCCCTATTCACCAAGGCATCAGCTTTTATCATATTCTAACACTTTGGTGTGATGTTCCATTTGTTTTTCTGATGCCTTTTTGTTAACAAGCATCTTGTACAGTGTATCAGCTAACTGCAGTTAAAACTTACTGAGAAATATTAAGCACGTCAGCATTTACGGTGATTTATAGGGGGAGATATTCAGTACATCAAGAGTTTCCTATTATGCAAGCTCAAAAAAACCACCATTATGTAGTCTTTTCAATATGCCTAGGAAAGTTATGGAAGTCAATAAATGAAATACGTTTTTTTAAAGGAGTTGAATATTTGATGTAATTTGATTTTTTGATGGAATTACTGGTTTCTTGAAAACTTGATGTAATTTGCGCATTTAAAAAAAGCAATAACCCAAGTAATACCTCTATGAACTCTTGAATATGAAATTCAGGAGTGACAGGAACACAAGTTTATAATTTTTTCAAAGCTAATTCATTGGATTTCATATTTAGGATCCTCTTACACTTTATAATTTGTGTGCATGTGGAACGTTGTTAAAGTACACATAAAAATGTAATGCATCATTACTGTAATATAGACAGGCAGGTGTGCCAGAGAGTAAGGCTTCAGCTTGTCCCTACCATGTGCGTACATGTAGTGGGGGGGGGAAAAAACCCACACAACATTTGCTGTGAAACAATTTGTGAATTACTCATATACTGTATAGTAAAATAACACTGTTCTATAACCTAGGTTAAGTATGTTACAAGATCAAAGGTTTAAAAAGAAGGGATTAAGCCTTCATTTTTTCTTTTCCAGCACCCATTGCATATGCACAAAATCTGCAACTCCTGTTGTAACGCTTTTTTCCCCTCAAAAAAAATCTGTTTAATGATCAACAAAGAAACAGTTTGTTAGATAGAGTGAAAATATCAGAATAGAGGATTACATGAGTATAATAAACACAACTGACTAAAATAACAGGATGGAAATAATCAGTGTCATACATCATTCCATAAATTAGTGTGATTTTTTGGGAGGATGTGGTTCATCAGTGATTTATTTGTGTACTGCATAATTGTTGCAATTCTTGTTACAGATTAGGTCTTTCAAGAATAACATACAAAAGAGAACCTATGGTTAGGAAGGCTTTGTTCAAGTTCCAAATGCCATCCACTGGGTAATTGGAAGCTGTGGTGTTCCGAACCACTAGCATTCATCTAGCGTTGCTGCAGTTATCTAAGCACACTGAACATACATAGCTTGTGCCTGAAGGAAGGGTACCTGTGACCCCCTAAATGTTGCTTGACTGTTACTGCCATCAGTTCTAGATGGCGCAGTCATTCATGAGGGATGCTGGGATTTCTGTTCAGCAACACCCAGAGGATACCACTGTTGTCCATCTGTGGCCTAAGGTGGGATGTGAATACAGATGTGGAATAAAGGCACATTGGCCATGGAACCTTCTGCACCATAGCCTTGTCTTTGCTATTCAGTTGTGGCTCTGTGGTTTCCTCTTGTTCGCCTTCCCTGTGTGTGGCTAGGAATACTTTTGTTATGGGCAGGAAATTCTTTCTTTTTTGAAAGGATACAGAGACAGGTTTAACTTGACAAACCAAAATTCTTGTGTTCACAGGTGTAAGCACCCCTGGATATTAATACTGGCTCAGTAAAAGAACTCTTGAGCTGCAATGCTATAGCTACTTCTCACTTCTAAAGTAGGCATGGATTGTTTGGAGGACACAGTATTGTGGCTCTAAGATATGGATAGAAAACATTTGGGTCTATTTAGACAGCTTTTATCAGGTTTAGTGGCACCTTTAAGGTCATGTATTACTACTTTTGCCCTAGGCAAGGGACTGCCTACTTATAACCCAGAGGTTAAATTTTTATCAACATATGGTAAACATTTTTCACAATTTTACTTAGTCCAAACAAACAAACAAACTCCACACGTATTCTCAAATAATAAGAAAAAGAGTCTACTCCAGCAACCTTTCTGGTTTGGATACAGTATGTAACATGTCAGTGTTCATATTATGAGAAACTGTTAATGGGAGCACCTGCATGCTAGAATTATTGGCCTTTTTTGGGTGGAAGTGGAGAAGAAAGACTGATTTTGGAGCCTGATAATGCACTGTGGGATCAGTTTGGATGGCAAAATTCAGTTCTTGCCCTTTGCCTGGGCAGAGGGAAATGCCCTTCTGCCCAAGATACAGAATTTGACTGCTCCAACTCAGATGAAAATGTTTTTGCCTATGAGAAAAGAGAAGCATCAGCTCTTAGTGCACTCACATTCTCTCTGCTAATGATCATAGCTAGGAATGGAAACAGATCGATTCCAACTTTGATTCATGCTGTATCTAAACACTTCAATGTTGGTGTGATCAGCCAACAATCGTATTCTTCCCTTTGTTTTGTGCCACCCAGAGGATGAATTATTCATAAGACCCAATTTTATATGCCTATTATATCTGCTGGTAATGTCACCGTGGCTCGTGGCACCCGAAACCTTGGCGCTCTGCTTGAGGCACAACGTTGTATGCCATCCAGGGGCTTATTGTGTGCTTTTTGGGTTAGTGAAGCAAACCCAGGGAGTTAACAGTGGCATCAGCTGTGGAGGCAGCTGTTTGGCCCACCCTCTGTGATAGAGGAAATGTACTGCAGGGATCTCTCCCCCTTTTCCCCAACAGAGTGCAAATGAGGAGGAGGGGGAGAAATTTGGGGATCAAAGAAAGATGAATGTTCCACAGTTAGTGCTGCTGTTTGGTTCAAATCCCCCTCCCCAGTCTTTGAACACATGCTGTAGTCTCAAAAAACGGCTTGTGAGTCATTCAGTTGTCATAATTTATGTATCAGAAGTATTTGCTTGTGAAATCCAGACATGATTTATTCTTTGGTTATTGCTTTATTTACTTACTTAATGGATTGATTGATGTGCCAGTAACCCTCCGGCAACAGAGTCACTGTTTTTTCTCCTTTCTTTTCTTTAAGGACGTATATCACCAACAGTCAAGAGTTTTACAAACACATTCAGATCTTTGTTATTCTGTGTTTATAATGAGTTCCTGTTGGCCTGCTTATAGGATCTGTTATCTTGTTGTAGCAATCCTAATCTAGGTATGCAGCAGTCACCAATGAATAATAGGGGTAATTTTGATAATAATTACCAGGGACAATAGGAATAATAAGATACTTAGAAATTCTTCTGTAACTCAGGCAGTAATTTTAAACCAGCATAAGCACCTAGACAGAGCAGTTTCTCTCAGACAATCCTTTTCTGAATTTAATAGAGCTGTTCCACAACAATGGGAGTTATTACAATTCCATCTGGTAACATTTATCTGCAGATGAGAGACGTGCGGGCAGAGAGGTCCACAATCTAATTTATTAAAATGGTGGCTTCAGATTATCTCCTGTACTATACAGCCTATTTTCATTTTGAACTGGATTTTTGCCACTACAACAAAGGTAAATGATTGTTGTAGGGCTGAAAACTTTGGGGCTGTGGGCTGTAGTGAATGTCTCATGATCTTTATTTTTAATTTGGTGGTTTTCATGTTCTCTCTCTTGCTTTTTTTTTCTAGGACACCATTTTGAAAAGTAGGAGCAAAACTGCAGTCCCCCAGATTATTTGATTTGCAGCAAGGTATGATGTATCAATTGTTCTTTGTTATAAATTCAATCTTGTGATCTTATTCTCTATGTTTGACAATGAAGCCAAGTTAGACAGTGCCAACAAATGCAGAGTCATCATATCTGAAGCCGCCTCTCCTGCCCCAAAGTCATTGAAAGGGGCTGTGACATTGCTGCTTCTCAGCGGTAAGGATCTAGCACAGCACAGTACATGTGATAAGAGACTCCAAGACAATCTTATTAAAAGCACAGCTTAAAGGTAATGAGTTCCAAGCAATCTAGCTACCTGTAGCAAGTTGTAGGTCTTTCTCCTGAAACTCCTAGTCAATCAGATTAGGGCACAGCTTACTTAAAGGGTTTCAAGCAATGTAGTTCCCCTTAAGAAGAGAGGCTGTGTGTGGTAACTGAATTAGTCACAATGAAAAGTAATGTAACAAGTAGGGGGGGAAATCTTTATTGCTTTAATATATAATGTTTTCTAGTTCCTTTTTAATGTTACTTCTAAGGGGGTATTTGGGTTATTCTTAGAGGCATTTTGACCAGAACTTTAAAAGCTTTATGCCATTCTCCCAGCAATCCTACAAGTTTTTTTTTCATAGTAATGAAAAAGTAACAAGCAAACTAGTGAGTAAATGTAATGAGTTTCCTTTCCAGCACTGCACCAAGCCGTGGCAGTAAATTACTTGGCAGTAAAATCCATCTGAGAGCCAGCTTGGTATAGTGGTT
This sequence comes from Ctenosaura bakeri, assembly GCA_948474755.1. Taxonomy (NCBI): domain Eukaryota; kingdom Metazoa; phylum Chordata; class Lepidosauria; order Squamata; family Iguanidae; genus Ctenosaura; species Ctenosaura bakeri. The sequence continues at coordinate 80,108 of CAOLHI010004255.1, forward strand.
TGAGTGGTAGGCTGGGATGCTGGGAGACCAGGGATTTAATCCTCTCTCAGCCATGGAAACCTACATGGAAACCTACCTTGAGGAAGTCACGCTCAGTGGAAGGCAATGGGGAACTTCATCTGAACAAATCTTGCCAGGAAAACCCCATGATAGGTTTGTGTTAGGATCACCGTAAGCTTCAAATGACTTGAAGGCACACAACAACAATTTTCACCTCTTAGCATTAGAATGAGTACAGGGAACAAATTATTGTAAAAAGTAATGGTCTAAACTCACTGCAGAAAGCATGGGAAGGAGACAGCATGCTGAAAAATATGGAAACAGAGCTGTTACCTATGGCAGAAGATGAGACTATTCAATCAAGAGCAAGTCAATGCAATCTTTTCTTTATATGGCTACCATCCATGCAAAGCCCCTGGTCTATCAACTTCATTATATGTCACCTAGAATGGTATAGCCTGCTCCTTTTTCTCCCCCATCCAGACCTGAATCCAGTTCATTCCTGTACTAGTCTTTTTCGGAGTCTGGAAAGCCCTAACCCAAAATGCACAGAGTCAATTAGAGGAGAGATTAATCCCGGGCTATGAATCAGCCCAGCTGGCTCTAGACTGTTTGGGATTGTGTGAGGGGGAAAGGGGGAGGACTGACAGCTGTAATGGCTCCCAAGATAAAACTGGCCTTCATCCATGCAATACTTCCTTTAGGCCCTGTAAAACTGTGTGAACAGTTCTATTTCCTTTCACTGCTCTTTGTTAGGTACCAGAGCATTTAACATATTAAAACATTCTAGACTGTTTACTATATTTGCATGTAGTCCTTTCTTACAAGAGCTTAGGCTGTTTTGCATAAGGATTGTCCCATTTTATCCTCACCATGCCCTTTCAAAGTGGCTTTAGACCAAGTATTACTGATTGGCTCCTGATATTTAAAGATGAAAAAAGATATGAACCATGGCCTGCCTGATGTCCAGTCCTTTCTCTCCGCTGCATTGCAATATCAGAATTGTTCAATGTCCCCGTCCATTGTTGTAGCAAAGCTGAAAAATGAAAAGGTAAAGGAGAGAGGTCACTGCCAGAGTCAGTTATAATCCTCAGGAGTTCCAGGTTGTCAAGTTTGAAGATCATGTAATTAACTATTTTTCTCTTTCTGTGATGTAACAAGGTGAGTACAGTTACCCACTTACACAACAAAAGCACTGCATTTAGCATCAGCCCTGACTGAAGGCTTTATTGGCATGTATAAAATCAAGAGAAGGGGATGCAAGTAATCATATAACACACACACACGCACGCGCACACACACACGCACGCGCACACACACAAGCACTAGCCAACAATTGGACAATTTGTTGGACTGTCAAAGAGTTTCAGAGTAAACTGAATTTCTTGCAGGCCTGGCAAGATGTTACTATGACATGCTGGGAAGGTAGCTACCATAACATATTTCTCCAGTCAGACGTCCTCATGATGTATCAGACTACAAAGTCTATCATCCCAGGGGTTTATTAGTTGGGGACTGTGAGAGTTGTAGTCCAAGGCACCTTGAGGGGCCAGGATAGGGGAGGCAGAACTAAATGAATAACAATCTCTCTTGATTGCTGTTATTTCATCATCCACTTAATGAGTTACATTATCCAAAGCCCTGCTATCAGGACCTAAGCATGTCCCCCGAATAACCCTAGGTCAGAATAACCCTGTGTAAACAGTTCTCCAGTTTACCCAAACTTCTCAATTTCTGGATATTTGGAATATCCTCAAGCTATTTGGCCAAATGTATACTGTAATTCAATAGTGGTTTTTTGTTGTTGTTGTTGTTGTAATTTTAAAAGAACTGCTGAGCATTTCTGTCCATTGGCTCAACATCTATTGAACATAATACCTTTGCTTTGAACTGAAGAAAGCGTTTGCAGTAAGTAAAGTGTTGTGAGATTGCCTGTCTGCTAAGACAGATGGGGAGATGGTTGGTGTTGCTGGCATACAAGATTTTGAACTGTGAATTCAGTGCTTTGAGATTGTCATTTTGATGTTGCCACAGCAAAGCGTATGTACATTTAATTAATTAATTTTATATTTATATTTCTCCAAGAAATTTCACTGGCAGACCACATGTAGCCCCCCCGCATGCCTTTTCTGTGTCCCCTGAGTCCACTGTCACCATAAATATTCAGCTAAAAATTGAACAGCCATATCTCCAGAAGTCTCCATGAGTTGTGATTCTCCCATTTAATGCTATTTCACTCCTCCACACGCTTCTTTTTGTGAGGTCCTAAGTAGAATAATTTTAAACAGAACATGTTTCTTTCCCCATTTCTGCACTAGACTGTTATAGAGCTATTATTCCACTTTCAACATCATATGGAATCCTGGGTTTTTGCAGTTTAGGGAGGGGCTGGCTGGTGTGGAAATGGCCTTTTTTTTCAACAACAACAACTACAAAAAGAGCATATTTTTGTGAAAGGGGGCAGGCATGGGCCTAGGGGAACAGCAATGGAAGGGGAGTGGGGTTGGGAGCAGCTTAGACTTTGTGGAATTGCCTGGCCCTGTCTTAAAACATACTTATTACAAAGTAAGCCTACCTGGACACCGCGAGATTTAAATATCTGTAAATATCCCTGGATTTTTCCCTTCTGCAGCCAGCAGTCATTCTGAAGGAGAATGTTGTGGCTAATGGCTATGGGCTGTGGGAGAGGTATATATAATTGTGGGGTGGGGTTTTTTATGCCTTATTGCTGCTAGGGGACATTTTAAGGATGGGTTGCTGCTACCAGAAAGAGAAAGGCTAGTGTCTGTTCCATTGTTGTTCATTGCCATCAAGTTGACTTGAACTTATGGCCATCTTTGAATGAGAGACCTTTAAGACATCTTGTAACGATCAGCAGTGTTAAGATTCTGCAAACTCAGGGCTGTGGCTTCCACTCTATGCACCTGTAATGTGGTCTTCCTCTTTGCTTACTGTCCCTTACTTTCTTAGCTTCATTGTATCTTCCAGTTAATGATGTTCTCTCATGATATGTCCAAAGTATGATAGCCTCTATTTAGTCATTTTGGCTACTAGTGAGGCCTCAAGCTTAATTTATTATAAGCTCTGTGTGTGTGTGTGTGTGTGCGCGCGTGCGTGTGGTTCACAGTATCTTGTTAACCAGTATCCTTCTGGAATGCTTGGGGGTGGGAACTGTAGGCACTGTGTTGCAGTGGTTCTGGTCATAGCTCTCAGGTAGGTTCAAGATAGTGATGCTTGGGTATAGTTGCTCCTCAAAAAAGGAGCTGTTATATGGCATACCACAAAGGCCTTTCTATTTCCAGTGCTTTTTAACATCTACATGAAACTGTTGAGAGAGATCATTCAGAGGCATGGAGCGGGGTGCTATCAGTATGCTGATGACACCCAATATTTCTCCAGGCCTTCAAAAACAGTCTTAGCTAAGGATAATCTCTTCTAAATGAATGCTTGGGCTGGGTGAATGAAAAGAAATTGAAATGGAATCAAGACAAGATTGAGGTGCTTACTATTAAGCATCCTAATCTGTGATTAGAGGTGTGCTAACTAGTTCTGGAAGGATCACACTTCTTCTGAAAGATTGTGCTCAGAGCTTGGGAGTGCTTCTGGATCTGTCTCTCCAAATGGTAGCTCACATTGATGTGACAGTCAGGAGTGCTTATTATCAGCTTTGGCTGATATGCCAGCTATGCCCCTTCCTAAAATTGGACAACCTAAAGATGATAGTGCAGGCACTGGTAATATTAAGGCTGGACTTCTGCAATCTGCTATACATTGGGCTACCTTTGTGTCAAGTCTGGAAATGCCAACTAGTCCAAAATATGGTAGCCAGAGTACATCCAGGAGTGAACATATCATAATGATAGTAAAATCACTTCACTGAGTGCCAGTTAGTACCAACTGTTATTACCTTTAAAGCCCTACATTACCTTTAAAACCCTACAAAGATTATTACCTTTAAAGCCCTACATGGTCTGGGTTCAAGTTACCTGCAGGATGGCCTCTTCCTGGACAATCCACCCCACACACTCAGGTCCTCTGGGGGCCATTTACTTAAACCAGCCAGGCCTAAACTGGCAACAGTTACCCAGAAGAACTTTTTGTCAGATGCCCCTCAACTGTGGAATGACTTGCTGGAAGAGATTTGACAGCTAAACATGCTGTCTGAATTTTAAAAAATATTACAGACCTATCTCTTCTGGTAGGAAGAGATTTTAAATTTTAAATTGGTATATTCTTAAGTTTATATAGAGAGTATGTTAATGTGTAATGGGTATGTTTTAATCTAGATTTATGTGTTTAAATGGTTTTATATATTTTTAGTTACGTACTGTATTTTCATCTATGTCTACCTCACTTCGAGCCCTGGGGAGAGGTGGGTAAGAAATAATTTATTACCACCACCACCACCACTACGACGACGATGATGATGATGATGATGATGATGATGATGATGATGAAATGTCCTCCAGCACATTTAAAATGAGTTAGTTCTCTTTTTACAACCATACATCAAAATCAAAAGTACTACGGCCTGGATGATCCTGACTTTGGTATTCAACCCCATCCCACACACACAAGGAAAACCCTACATTGATACCACATTGTTTTGGGTCAGGCCCACCACAGCATTCTTATCAACGTGTGGGTTCAGAGGCATAGATGTATGTGATTCAGCTCTGAACTAGGATAACTAACCCCTTATCAGAAAAGAAGGCTTTGAGATGATAACTTGATTTCATTAGAGATAACAAGACTATCAGCATTCTGTAATGTGTCTTGCTGGGTGGGAAAGCAGGAAGAGACGGAAGATGTTCAGGCAGGAACATGAATGTGCTGTTGCAATCACCTCTTCAGTATATAGATATGTATATCACACCTGCACATGAAGAGATCGGAATAAAAGGATTGTAATGCCAGCAGAGGTTCACTTCAGGGCATGTTGCCTCCTAGAAATAAAGGTGATGAATCTCCATGCAGTTGCACTTGGACAGAATGGGGATAGATTGCTGTACAATGCAGGTGCTTTTGCTTTGGAGTGTTATGTTTTCACTTTTAGACCCCCTGTGCTCATTCAGGATGTCATTGCTAATTTCCAGCACCATGTCCCTTTTGTAATATCAAGAAATATAGGCCTAGTGTAGACATGAAGAAGAACAATCCATCTTTTCACAAATGAAACCTGGGACACGAGTGGCTAAGCAACATCAGAGTGTGGTCAAGTTGGCAAAAGTTATTAACGAGGAAGAACAAATAATCTAGGAGAGGCTCCAGCAATTTGCTTTTGCCTGAGTCTACAGGGAAGGGCAAAATTCTGCCTCCTCTTATCCCCTCCCTCTTGCTTAGTTAATTGAGAATAAACTACTTTTGCAATTTGAATTAAATTTGCAGCAACTGAAATAAGCTAAGGATAATGGTGGAAAGGAGAAAGAAGAGAGAGAAACTGAGACATTTTTAAAGCATCTGAAACAGTGGGATGATAAAAGATTAATCATGACTGTCATTGGCAAACTAGGACAGTTGGTGGATACACAGTCTTATAATTTGACCTTGTCCTGGCCTTTCACATTACAGTGTATAGCACCATGATTCCACTTTAACTGCCATGGCTGTAACTTGTGGAATTCTAGAGCCTGTAGTTTGGTTAGATGCTAGAGCTCTCTGAGAATTTTAAACACATTTCTTTCAACTACAAATCCCAGGCTTCATAAGATGGAGCCATATCATTCAAAGTGCAACCACAGTACTATAATTCTGTAGCGTGAAAAATCCCCTGGAGCTTCAACATTCTTTGTTTTTTTTTCAGAATTCTTGTTGTGGGAATGGGATTCAGCAGAAAATTAATCTCAAACCTCTCCTCCTTCTGCAGCTAGCCTACAGCTGCATCAGTAAGAGAGTTACCTTAGGAATATTCTCCTGAGCTCTGTGACAGAAATGTCAATATATAGATAAAGGACATGAATATGGACAAACATGTACAATGGACAAACTTTGATTGATTCCTATTACTATTTCTATGAAAAAAACTTAAAAATAATGAAGACTACTGATTACAGAGAACAGAAGAGCTACTTTGGATTGAGCAGAGAATAAAGAGGCATACATGGGAAATGATAGAGAGATTGGGAAGGGAAACAGCTCAAGGATTCTTAAAAGTAAAAAAGTTACAAGGCATTCAGAGATGAGAAAATGTAAGAAGGAAGGAAGGAAGGAAGGAAGGAAGGAAGGAAGGAAGGAAGGAAGGAAGGAAGGGGATTAAAAACAATCAGTAGAACTAGAATTATTAGGAATGAGTGAAAGTGCCAATATTATAATCAAGGTTCTTGTTTTCTCAAGCTTTGTCTGCCCTTGCTCCAGGCATTTTTAATTTCCACTATGAGCAAGCCTGTTCACCACAAAAGATAGGGAAACATAAACGTGCTACCCTTAACAGAGTGAATTCCTCTCAAATGCCTATTAATAACAAGAATATTAACATAATGCAGACAACGGGAAAAAAGGCAAAAAATTTAACCAGAGTCTATTGGTATAATCCAATGCATACTTACTCAGTAGTAAGCCCCACCGAATTTCATGAAGCTTATTCCACTAGCTAGTGAACTTGTTAAACTTCCACAAGCTGTATATGTAGCGTATTTTCAAGCAGCAGTTTCAGTAGGGCTGAAACATTCTGTGCTAGACCAGAGGTGGAAAACATGAGGGTCTCCCTTGTTGGACTGGGAAGGAGAAGCCAAGTGTAGCCAGGCACGCATCCCAAACTTTAAGAAAGCTCATTTCTGTAAACTTAGGGAGTTACTTGCTGAAATCCCATGGTCAAGAATACTAAAAGAGAAAGGAGTTCATGACTGATGGGAGTTTCTTGAAAGTGAGATATGGAAGGCATAATTGAAAACTGTGCCAATAAGGAAGAAAAATGGCAGATGTCTAAAAAAACCAGAATGGTTGACTAAAGAACTCTCAGCTGAGCTAGGTGTTAAAAGAAACATGTACAGGAAATGGAAGAATGGTGTAACCACCAAAGAAGAATTCAAGCAAATAGCCAGGATATGTAGGGAGAAAGTCAGAAAAGCTAAAGCGCAGAATGAACTCAGGTTTGCCAGAGACATCAAAAACAATAAAAAGGGCTTTTTTTAGATATGTCCACAGCAGAAGGAAAAACAAGGAAATGATAGGGTCACTGTGTGAAAAAGGTGGCCAATTAATAACGGGCAGAAAAGAGAAGGCAGAACTACTCAACACCTTCTTTGCCTCAGTTTTCTCCCAAAAGGATAGAAGTACTCAACCTGGGGGGTGGGGAGCAAGTGGGGGGGAAACGCAGCACAGAATAAGTAGAGAAGTAGTACAGGAATATCTGGCTAAACTAGATGAATTCAAGTCTCCAGGACCAAATGAATTATATCCAAGGATATTAAAAGAACTGGCAGAAGTCATTTCTGAACCACTTGCAATAATCTTTGAGAATTCTTGGAGAACAGGAGAAGAACCAGCACACTGGAGGAGGGCAAATATCATCCCCATCTTCAAGAAGAGGAAAAAAGAGGACCAAAATAGTTATTGCCCGGTCAGCCTGACATCAATACCAGGAAAGATCCTAGAGTAGATCATTAAACAGTCAGTTTCTAATTACTTAGAAAGCAATGCCATAATCAAGTCAACATGGATTTCTCAGAAATAAGTCATGCCAGACTAATCTTATCTCTTTTCATGATAGGGTTACAAGCTTGATAGATGAAGGGAATGCTGTAGACGTAGCATGTCTTGATTTCAGTAAGGCCTTTGATAAAGTTCCCCTTGACATTCTTGCAAAGAAGCTAGTAAAATGCAGGCTGGACAGGGCTACTGTTAGGTGGATTTGTAATTGGTTGACAAACTGAACCCAAAGGGTGCTCACCAATGGCTGCTTTTCATCCTGGAGAGAAGTGACAAGTGGGGTGCCACAAGGGTTCTGTCCTGGGCCCAGTGCTATTCGACATCTTCATCAATGACTTGGATGAAGGAGTAGAGGGCATGCTGATCAAATTTGCAGATGACACCAAATTTGGAGGGTTTGCTAATATCCCCGAGAACAGGATCAAATTTCAAAATGACCTTGATAGATTGGAGAGCTGGGCCAAAGCTAACAAAATGAATTTCAACAGAAAGAAATGTAAGGTCCTACATTTAGGCAGAAAAAATGGAATGCACAAATATAGGATGGGGGACGTGTGGCTGGATAGCAGTACGTGTGAAAGGGATAAAGGAGTCTTGGTAGATCACAAGCTGAACATGAGTCAGCAGTGTGATGCGGCAGCCAAGAAAACCAACACGATTCTTGATTGCATCAATAGGAGTATGGTGTCTAGATCGAGGGAGGTACTGGTACCACTCTATTCTGCATTGGTTAGGTCTCATTTGAAATACTATGTCCAGTTTTGGGCACCTCAATTTGAGAAGGATATCGACAAGCTGGAATGTGTCCAGAGGAGGGCAACTAAAATGGTAAAGGGTCTGGAAGCCATGTCCTATGAGGTATGTTTAGTCTGCAGAAGAGAAGGTTAAGAGGGGACATGATAGCCATGTTTAAATATTTGAAGGGATGTCATGTTGAGGAGGCAGCAGGCTTGTTTTCTTCTGTTCCAGAGACTAGGACAAGGAGCAATGGATTCAAGCTGCAGGAAGGGAGATCCCACCTGAACCTCAAGAAGAACTTCCTGACAGTCAGAGCTGTCCGGCAGTGGTCTGTGCTGTCTCGGAGTGTGGTAGAGTCTCCTTCTTTGGAGGCTTTTAAGCAGAGGCTGGATGGCCATCTGTTGGGAAGGCTTTGATGTGTGTTCCTACATGGCAGGGGGGTTGGACTGTATGGCCCCTGGGGTCTGTTCCAACTCTGTGGTTCTATGATTCTATGACTGCAAATCCCAGCATTCCTCACCCTTTGCTTGGCTAGCTATGGCTATTGGAAGTAGCAGTTCAACAGCTCCTAGAGGGCTGCACTATTTCCACTGCTTTCCTAGCGGTATCTTTTCCTTTCATCCTGCTCAAAAGCTACAATAATTGGTCAGACCAGAACATGGTCATGCAAACTGGAGTTAGTTCTAGACTGGATTGCTGTAATGTATTTTTCAACATGTAGGGCTAGTCATTAGTCAGAATTGAGATTGCATGCAATCAAGAAATCAGAAGACTAGGACTTGGAAGGGCAGCTATGAATGAATGAGACAGGATCCTGAAGTATAAAGACATATAGTTGAATACTAAAGTTAGAATGTTCTGTGCTATCATATTTCCAGTTTTTATGTATGGTTGTGAAAGCTGGACAGTGAAGAAAGATGACAGGAAGAAAATCAACTCATTCAAAATGTGGTGCTGGAGAAGAGTTCTATGGATACTGTGGACTTGTAAAAAGACAAATAAAAGGATAAAAGAGCAAATCAAGCCTGAACTCTCTGTAGAAGCCAAGATGACTAAACTGAGGATGTCATACTTTGGACGTATCAGGAGAAGACATGACTCACTAGAAAAGAGGAGACCACATTAAGGATGGAGAGACTCAATAAAAGGAGTCACAGCCCTAAGTCTGCAAGACCTGAGCAGGGTGATTGATGACATAGTGACTTAGAAGTTTCTTATTCATAGGGTTGCTATAAGTTGAAGCTGGCTCTACAACAATTAATAGCAACAACAGCAAACCTTTCTCTTTGGAAACTACAAATGGTGCAGCATGTCACAGAAAGGATGGTAGTAGGTGTTCAGTCATGGAATCATTCTACAAGAGCTGCACTATTTAACAGTTTGTTTCTGTGCCAAGTTCAAAGTGTTGCTGTTAAAATCCCAAATGGCTTATATGCAGGATACCTTTGGGATCACCTTCTCCCCTTACAGCCAACTCACTCCCTAAGATCTGACAGAGGGGCCCCTTCCTGTAGCCAAGCTGTAATAGAGATATGACTGGCGGGAACAAGAAAAAGCATTGTTTCAGTAGCTGCAACTAAACTGTTAAAAGTCTTTTCCCTGGAAAGCTGGGTCAGCACAATCTGGCAAAGATGTTCTTGTTTAGGCTTTATTGGTTTTATCTAATTTTTTATCTAGTACCTATCTGTTTTTATTATGTCATAGTGGTTGTTTTGGAATGTTATTGTATTTTGTTATTGGTTTTAATTGATAGCCATGAGTGGGATGTCAGCATCTGAAAGATGGTAAATATTTTTCCCCCTACAAATTCAGATATATCAGAATACTTAGTATTTATATTATATAGCACTTTTTCATGGTGCTCAGAGCCACATACCATCTGACAGGGCAGTCCTATACATGTCTGTTCAAATACATGTCCTGCTAAATTCACTGGGTAAGTATATATAGAAGAGGTGGGAATCATGTGGTCATCCAGGTAGATATATTTGAATTCCAGTTCCTAGCAGCCCTAGCCAGCATAGGACATTTCCACCCTACACTGTTATAGTGCTATTATTCCACTTTCAACATCATGTAGAATTCTGGGGTTTGTAGTTTATTGGGGCCAAAGAGCTCTCTGGCTGAGAATTCTAAATGCCCCTACCTAAACTGCAAACCCCAGGATTCCATAGGATGTTGAAAGTGGAATAATAGCACTATAATAGTGTAGGGCAGAAATGGCCATAGTCAATGGTGAGTCATTCTGAGAGTTGTACACCAATAACATCCAGTGGGTCGCATGATTCCCATACCTGGTATACAGAATGTCCTGCATGCAAATAACTTTACCTAAAGCTTCCGCTCAATAAAACTCAGTAATTCTTAACAGCAATCTTAGCCTTGGTTGTGTCAGTATGCTTTTCTGAGTAGGACCCAAGGCAGCTCTTTTTGTTGGTTGCCTTGAGTTCCACTCCAGGAGAAAGGCAGCATATAAATTAAACAAATAAATAAGTTGTTCCCACTTTGCAGAAGTTATATGGGCATGAGGCAAGTATGGCTCCAGTTAGTTACTGTATTAATTTAATTCCCACCACCTTTCTCCCTGCAAAGAATCCAAGGCAGCTATTTTAGATTGTGTCTTATTGTTGTGGGGGAGTGCTCTATATTTTTTAATATGTATGACGTCATTCATTTCAAAATATTTTTGCAGTTCTTGCTTGGTTGATCTGTTTGCATACTCTGTTTTTGCCTGAAGCACAGTACAGCTCTCTGAGGCTGGAAACTTTTCAAGCTCTTAAATTTTACAATCTCCTTCTTGCTGGGATAGTCTGTGTTGTACCTTGGATATGCTGCACATCTCTAGGTCTGAAAACCTATTTTTCCCATTCTGAAATGGGATTTTGCAAAATGTTGCTTACGACTCGTCATATGCCTGGGACTTACTACATATTTTTGGGTCTCTCAATTTTCTCTGCTCTGAACTAGGTGTTCTCAGTGCTTCTTAGGGCTGACTTCTGTTGCAAATGTTGACTTTGATGCCTGAGCAGGATCAAAAATTTTGTGGAATCCCTATTCTTGGGAATGCTACCCCGTTAAAATATCTGCAGCTTCCTCAGCTTTTTGAAGTGCAGGAGTCATATGAAGATAGATGGTAGTAAAGAAAAGATAAAGGGTAACAGATGCACAAAATACCTTTAGGAGAATTTTGAGGCCATGGATGCAGGGTGCCCACTCCTGAATTATATGGGAAGGATCTAAGAATATTCAAGTGGCCAGTTTCCTATCTATGAAGTGACTTTGAAAGGAGATATTTTGAGCAGTAAATTATAGAACCCACCACATGGTTTGCATGATGCATAATTAAACTGAATAACGTTGCAATGAGGTTTCTGCATTTGTGAAATGAGTATTTGGCAATCCTACTTGAATCTAAAGATATTGCTTTATTGAACATACTAGTCTAACTGCCATATTCTAGTCTCCCAAATCCAGGCAGCCTATTTGCCTATTAAAGAGATCATTAGCTTGATATACAAAGCATGCAGTAGTTTAAGAAAGAGTTCTCTGATGTTATATATAAAAATACATTGCTAATTGTAATACATTTAGCCCATACATTGAGGGATAAACATATAGAAGCCTGTTTCAATATGTGTAGTGCCTCCAGATGAATCAGGACATACTTCTTTCTTATCCTTAGGATTCTCTGCCGTTTTACTCAGAGGTTAGCCTTGTTCAATCATACCTTCCAAGATTTCATAGATGAAAACCAGGTGAAATGCAGTCAAACAACAACAGAATGTGGTCAAGATGGCAAAAGTATTAATGAGGAAGCATAATGAGATAAAAGAGACTACAGCAGTTTGCTTTTGCCTGAGCCCACTGGGAAGGGCAACACTCTATCCCTTTCCTCTGGAGAGTTAATTGAGTACGTGATTCAGTTTGCAGTAGCTGAAGTAGGCTGAGGAGAAAGGGGACAAATGTGAAAAGGAGAGAAAAACCAGAACATTTTAAAAGCAGCTGAAAAAGTGGAATGACAGAGAATTAATTGGGACTTAATCCATTGTAACCGATGGCCTAAATCCTCTTGATAAATGGTAGCCAATATTTATGCAGAGTCCATTGGTGCAATTACTCTTCTCTAGTTGGAGCCAACTGCTTACAAGTTTAAAGAACATTACATTTTTGACTTATGGAAATTTCTGTCAGACTATCATTCATTTTTAATATTCATTCTGTGTGTCCTAACACAAAAGGACAGCAAATACAATAGAAGAAAAGCACGTCAGCTCTAAGAAGCAAAAACATTTCTAAAACTATATTAAGAAACTGTATTTTTGAAGATAACATCAGATTATTCCACCTCACATGACTAAGCTGGAGACAACAGCATTTTTTTTTAAAAAAAACAAAGCTTATATACTGGCAATAGCCTCAGAGCAGTTTACTAATAAAAAACCAAGAACAATCAATACAATCATAATTTTTACAATAAAAACAAACTTTACAATTAAGCCACATAAATAACCGAAGAACATCAAAAGTGTGACTGCCTGCTAGAAAAGGAAAGCCTTAGCCAAGCATCTGAAATCAGGGTGGGAATCATGTGCCCACCAGGTGCTGGTGGACTATAGCTTCAAGCATTCCTTGCCACTGATTCTGCTGGATAGAGCTGCTGGGAGATGTAGCCTAACAACATCTAGAGGGCTGAATGGTTCCCTCTCCTCACCTAAATGTTACCCATGAGGAAATCAGGGATGTTTCTCTTGGGCGGATGTTGCATAAACCACCAGAGAGCACAACTAAGAAGATGCTTTCTCTGGTAACCTCTCATTGCACCATTGCAATTAGCAGTACCTGGGGAAGACTTCATTTGGCATGAGATTTATTTTGAAGAGTGATATGATATATTCCAGACAGGGTGCTTACAAGGTGATGAATTTATAGCAGAATACCTTTTCATGTTGACCAGGAATGAGAAAGAACAATGATGGACTTCTTTTTGTACAATCCCAAGGACAAAAAATGGTTTATGAGACATAAATTAGGCCAAGATAAATTAGTAATTGATGATTCAAATGAAATACAAGCAGAAGTCAAATGTCAACTGTGCAAGTTAAGTTGATCTCCAGAAATTTATGGTATAGATTAGATATATTTTTAAAGAAATCTCTCTCCAATTAAATCTATGTTCAAGGGAAAATACTGGAACAATTATTTTCCTTGGCAATGGAAAGACAGATATATTGATTGTGACAGACCTTCAATTTGATTGTAAGCTTTTCTCATGCTTCCCGGTTGCAGATTCTTAAGTAATATGGACACCAGCTGCAGCTCCGGATTGGGCCCTTCTGACCATATGTGGCAGTGATGTAGATACGAGTTGGTTGACTCAGACTCAAGTCAGACTTAAGTCATTTCAGTGACTCAAATTGGACTCAACTTGGCAATAAATGATGCATTGACTTGAGTCAACTGACTTGTATATTTTTAGTGACTGACTTTGTGCTGTTGGTTCAGTCACATAACACATTCATGCAGAAACCTTAAAACTTTGAACAATGCTTCCATCTCTTTTCCCCTACTGGTCACATAATGATCTGCTTTAAACCCAAAATGTGGATGTATTTCTCAGAGGGGAATGGCAAATGGGTTAGGAAACAGGCTTGAGGTGGGACTGAGGTCTGCTCAGCAAATTGTCCCTGCTGCACATTGGAGGAGCCTTCTAAAAGTCTTCCTAAGAGCAGAAGCTACACTTGTCCTCAGAGCTCAGGATGCATTTCTCAGAGGGAAACAGCAAATGTGTTATGCAATGGGCTTGAAGAGGAAGGATTCTTCCTTTTAAAGCTTTTGGAGCTTCAGTAATGGGGAGTAATAAGGATCCTATTCCCCACTTCCAAAGCTTCAATCTGTTTTATACCCAGTGACACAAAAGCCTCCTGCTTTGGGAAGGGGAATGAGAAGGATTCTGTTCCCCACTTCTGAAGCTGCAGATGGCAAACTCACAAATGTGGAGGCTGATTCTATGTAAATTGTTAAAAATGACTTTATTTGACTCTGTCTAGAAATTCTGGAATATAGGTTGGGGTATAAAGTTGGTTCCCAGGCTTGAAGCTTGACCTGAAAGTATCTTACAAGGACTTGAGACTCAACTTGAGATTTGAAAGTAGAGACTTGAGACTTGACTTGAGATTTGGAGTAAAAGACTTAAATATATCACTGACATATGGTGTAGCGCTAGAGGTCTTGGCATTTTACTGACAGAGACAGATAAGTGAATGGCAGCATGCATTGCTTGTCAGGATGCATAGTACCAAAGTACATCCACTTCATTTTGGCACCTGAGACAGAAAATCCCACAATAACTTCCTTCCACCGCTGCATTAAAAATATGATCATAAGACATTAAGAAATGAATGATTTGCTGCCTTCTCACAACACCTCAAACGAGCTGCCAGAAGTAACTTCCCCACTTTGCCTGATGATAGAGTCATCTCTGGTCTGGAGAATTCAAAGAATCTAAAATTCCTACGTACCCATGTTCTCCCTTCTCTTCAGCAACCCAGTTTTTCAAGTGTTAAAAATTACATTACAGATGTAAAGTAATTTAACAACTCTTCCCTCTTGTCAGTCTGGGAGAATCTGTGAGAGGTCTCAGGAAACTTTTAAGGAAGAAGTCCTAGAACTGACATGAAATTATAATGTCTAGGCTTGTATGAGAGCAAGCATGAAATATAAAGCAAAATAAAAGAGATATATCCTTATAATCTAGGGAGGGAAATTCTCTAAATACTTAAACCTATTTCATTTTTCTAGAAACCATCCTGACAGAAGAGGAGAAATGGAACACAATAAATGGTGCCTTAGTGAGAGATATTGGGGAACTCTTCCAGTAGCTATGAAAGTTGCCAAAGCGATGGCACTTCTTTCTGGGTAGCATTATTTAAAATACCAGGTATACCCATAAATATAAGTTTCTATGTAAATCCTATGCTGTGCCCAGCTTAGACTCTAGTGCATTTTTTTAAAAAAAGAAAATATCAAATTGATATTCCTCAAGAGATTATGCCTCCTTTTGCAATGCAAATATTTTCAAGTGTACTAAACATGTCCTAGCACCTCAACAGAGACACTAAACTATTTGCATGCAAAATTACCCAGAGTAGGCAGACTGGCACAAGCTTATACTAGCACCATATGTGCTAAAGAATTTGAGCCAGGAAACAACTAGTGTCTGGACACGATTTACAATTAAAATTTAATTAGATATTGTAATTCAAAAGAGATCCTAAATTGAAAGTTCACATGAAAATTAATGTTGCATGTCAAATAAATCTCAGGCCCCAGATCATAGATTTCTTGCACAAACTATTCCAGCTCAATAAAGTAATACGACTTATCTTGAAATTTCATGTTACCAATTTCATGGCACTCCAGCAGAGCCAGATGGCTGTGTTTCTTTAAAAATGTGTCATGTTTGGCCACAACTGTGGGCAGTGACATAGTCTGGTCTTCCTGAGGCTCAAATCTTGTGAATGGAATCAGAGAAGAAGCATTATGTTGGTCCACACTGCCTAGTATCCTGTCTCTGAAGGTCAGAATTTAAGTTGTTTTGGAGGAAAATGAGTTGATAATGTGCATAGATAAGAGGAAAGTGGTAAATTATATGTTAATAGATTAGAAATGCTGGAGTCTTAATTCAAGGTATCAGCTGAATCCCCTTCACACTTCTCATGAAAAAAAAAGTTGTGAAATTATGTATGTCAAAATTATTGAATGAGAGATTGCCTTGCAGCTTCAGACACATTGCAGAACCCCAAATCTGGTTTTCAAATTGGTCTTGACCTATAATTGGGGCCTCAACTGACAATGAAAAATCCATAGAGAAACTTGCATTCTATTGGTCTTCTTAGATCTTCCTTTGTGGCTTTCACTATAGTTGGGTAACACTACTGGTGCCTTGCTAGCTTTTGTGGGAGTTTTGTGTTCATTTCTGTCTGGTAGATCTCAACAGCCAAGTAAGCTGTCATCACCTAATGGTCTTCCCTTTGCTATCTCACAAGTTTTCATCCTTTTCTCCCTTTAGTAAGTATACGAGCTTACTTGATTACCATTAAACAGTTAGGAATCAGGTTCCAGCACCATGATGATAAACTTGTACAGTAGGCCCTCCTTACCCTTGGATTCTGAATCCATGGATTCAACCATCCACAGTTCAAAAATATTTTTAAAAATCCCAAAAAGCAAAGAGCTGTTTTCCACTTTATATAAGACACACATTTTATTACACCATTGTATACAATGGGCTTGAACATCTATGGATTTTGGTATCCACAGGAGATCCTGGAAGCAAACCCTAGCAGATACTGAGAGCCTACTGTATTTCAGTTGTGTCTCTTTGGACCCAGGGGCCTGTTCACACTACACAGTTATAGCATTAGGATTCCACTTTAACTGCCATGGCAGTATACAGTGGAATTCTGGGGTTAGTAGTTTGGTTAGAAGCATTAGAAGAACTCTCTGGATGAGAAACTGCAAACTCCAGGAATCCATGGGAAGTTGCCATATAAGTTAAAGAAGAAACATAGTGCTATAACTGTGTGGTATGAACATTCCCCAGCCCTTGTGATTTTGATATTTACTCACCCCAAGGCCAAGGCAGGCACTGGATGTCTCCAACACAAACTGAAGCTGCCGCAAGCGCAAAATGTAGCAACCTGTAACCCGAGTGCTCCAATATACTCATTGGTTTTCTGAGTTTCCTGTCTTGAGCAGAAGTTAGAAAAGTTATTTTTTTTTATTTTGCCTCCTGTGGTCTACTAGCCACCACGGCCAATGACCATAAAATCCAAAGGGAAATGGGGAGATACATCTCCAAATGCTCAGTTGATTTTTTTTAAAATTAGAATAAGCCCAAAACATTTCAGCCTATGTATATATTTCAATGGCCTTCTTCAGGGGCAATATGTTATCTAGCAACAGAAATTTCTAGAGCTGAAAATCTCATTCCATTTGCTGGACCGACAATTACAGAGCTACAGCAGTGTGGGTGCTCTACAAAGAAGAGTGATCATTGGTGAATGCAGAAACATAATCGGTCTTTTGAATAAGGATGTACAAAAATGCATCTTTGTTCTTCATCTGTGAACACAATAGAAGGGGTGATTATGGTGACCACTTGCATATCACCAAAATATGAGATGAGGACACAGATTTACACAACATTTGTGTATGTCAAAATATTTCCTTAGATCCACACTGAGAAATCATTTCTCTAAATTAAGCAGAAATACAATGCATCTCACCATAATCTGGAAGATTGTGACCAAGTAACAAGCATGACCAGGTAACCAAACAACTTCAAGGCTCCTACTCTCCATTTTTATCCTAAAGAATACTTGGATTTGGACAGCAGTTCAAACTAAGGACATCAAATAGAGGAGTGTGCTGTGTAACATAGATTTCATGACAGCTGAAATGTCCTGTACTATCCTAGCACAATACACTTGCCAGAATGTATTAGTAGCAAGAATATAGCAGGTCCCCCAGAACTGGGTAAGTGGGATCCATGGTTTCACTTACCCACAATCCACTTCAATGCCATGGCTGCTGCTGCTGGCTACAGTCCTTGTTGCTGGGCTGAGAGAGATGCACAGCGAGGCACAGCTGGGCTTCCCATCCCAAGAGAGGCATGGGAAGCCCAGGATGGCTGCCCTCACACCCCTCTCAGCTGAGGAAAGAGGCGGACATCCCTTGTCAGGCTGAGAGAAGCACACAAAGCCAAGTACAGTTCCCCCACATTTCTCTTGGCCAAGGGTACTCCTTTCTTGGCCAATAGAGGCACACGGCTCCAAGTAGCTAGGCTTCCTACCAGATTTAGTTCCCCACGAGGCAGCTGCTTGCCAAGCCCTGCCATAAAGGAAGCAGAAAGGAAGGAGGAGCCAGGCGGTGAAGCTGTATCCCATCAGCATTCTTCACCTTCCATGTCTTCCAGTCTGGGAATGTATCCCTCATGGATATGGGACACCTACTGTAACTAGACCAAAAGAGGCAATGTTTGGCCTGTACTTTCTGCTGGCCTGAATGATTAGCTCTAGAGAGCATCAGTTCCCTTTGGCACTGAAATGCTCATCATATGGTTGTTGATTTCTTAACCAATATGAAATTTTCCTCCTTTCACATCTTCTGGAATAGCTGCTTTTCATATCCAACTATGTTAAGTGCTTTTCTGTGAGTTCATCTCAGGATGCCATGAAATGGTTAAAAGCCTGCTAGCATCTGGGAGTTTTAAATGAAAAAGTAGGCACCATGTTTCAAATAAATAGATCAATAAATAGATGAGCTGATTACATGTACCTTCCTCAAGGAATTAGCTCTCCCATTCTTTCCAGGTGCCAGTTCTGTGGGAGAGACTCATATCACTAGCCGTGTCCATGTGGTTGCTCGCCTTTTAAAAACATTATTTTACAATGAATTCACAGAAAAGTGCCTCCTACAGCACAAAACAGGACTGGCCTTACCATTAGACAAACTGAGGTCATCACCTCGGGTACCAGATGCTATGAGGTGGGAATTGGTGGCATAATGTTGGAAGATAGACCTGAGCATCCCATGTGGTTGTCTCTGTATTCTCTAAGCTAACTGGATACTCCCATATGCAATAGAAGACGCCATATTGTCACCAGTGTGGAAATAAAATTTGAACTTTCACTTTCCTTGTTCAGCTTTTGTATATGGAGTCCTGGGGAGGTGGGTACCACCTGGTCTTTTGATTCATGCACTAAAATCCTTTGGGCTGCTGCAGCCCTGATATGATGCTCAAAGAACACCTGTATCCTTCTTTAGCTCTGAAATTTAGATCTGAATTTAAGACTAAGGATGCAGTTGTTTCCCCCATACATGGAGGCTCTGATCATGCCTAAGGCTCAGCAGTTTATTAGGCCAAGTTACAGCAGGGCATATACCCATTTTTCATATTCTCTAAAGTGCATGTTGTGTCCCAGGTCCCATGCACTCCAGCTATATCAATTCAGAGCAAGAGCAACACAAAACTAGTAAATTGCAGAGCCTGGAATGTTACTTTGCAAGATAATTCATTGGCCCCATCCATCTTTCTACAGGTCATTACCTTACTGTTGGTATGGGGGGTGGGGTCAGAGAGAAATTAGCACATTTAGTAGCTTTCTAAATGTTCTTTAGGAGAGGATTGCTTCTTAACTTACTGATATACAAGACATGAAGAAGGTTTTTTGTTCTCTTTTTAAACTTTTAAATGGGTCCTGTACCAAAGAGCAACACAGGATTCTACTGCTTGTCTGCAGTCCAAAACAACCAGCAGCAGAGTCACACAGTGCAGGAAATGTGGCAGCTTTTCCACCGTACTTTCAGAGGAGAGCCCAGAGGGATGGCTAAACAAAATTTTGCTTGCCATTCCAAGAGCCAAACATCACTATGGTATTTGTTTTTAAATAATCCAACATAGTTACCCGTCATTGTCCCCCAAATAGCTCACTCTGAGTAATGGCCACTTCTTGGATCCCATATTGAGAAAAAGTCTGAATATCAAGCAGAGGCATATCTAGGGTGGGGCAACTGGGGTGTGTACCTGGGTGCCAATGCCAGGGGGGAGCAAAAAGCTAACCCCCACCCTCCCACCCAGGTCTGGCCTGTCGCCACCTCTCCTGCCGGAGTCTTCCTTGGCCCAGGGCAGCAGTGGCGGGACAAGCAGCACCTGGGGTGCAACTTCCACACTTGCCGTAGGTGCTGTTGAACATAGATACACAGTCACATAGGGATGGGGGGGCGATGCACCCCTGGCCACAATTTTTGGGGGCTTCACAGCTCCTTGCTTGCCCTCCGCCATGCACTGCAGCCCTGCCCCATCCATGCACCATAGCCCCACCCTGTGCACCGTAGCCCCATCTATGCATGCTGTAGCCATGCCCACGCCCCTCTACTCGCCCTCCCTCCACACACTCCAAACTTTGCCACTGCAGATACATCACTGATATCAAGAAAATAAATATATAACTCCAATGAAGTACTTTCAGGTTTTGGTTGAAAGGGCCAACCTCACCCTTTTGAAACAAAGAAGCCACAGTGGTAAAGCAGGATATCTGTCAGGCTTCTGTCACTTTTTGCACTCCTTTTTCTCCTCACTTGTTCATCTCTCTTACCTTCTCCCCAGTCCCACCACCTTGTGGTATTTTCCTGTGTGCTCTGCACAAAAAGAAAACAGTGCTGCATTCTACAAAATGGGAAATCAGGCATAATGGAGAACCGCTTATAAGCCCAATATTCCATTCCGAAATGATATTTTAGGTTGCCATTCACATGTAAGGTTTATTTAAAAAAAAAAAAAAGATTAAAAAGTAAAAAAAAAAATTAAAATGACTTCCTTTTTTAAAAAAATATAAGACAGATCTGACCACCATGTTTTTGTTACAAATTCATCTCACCCCATTGACAGTGACAAATTGAATGGATGAGCTTTACTGAAAGACAAATGGGGTTTTGAATGCCTGTACATTTTAGCTTCTTAACATCCTGCAAAAGACCCCTGCAAATCCCTACCAGTGCTGTAGTCACTCTCCATATATTTAACACGGATGTCACTTGACAAAACTCGTTTAGTTCACATAGGTTCTTTTTTTTTTTTTCCCCAAAGCCTGTATCCTTTTATTTCTGCTCAGGATTTAGAAATGGTGACGCTGCTGAGAGGATCCTTTGCGAGAAGTTTTAGTTAGAACAGCGGATACAGTCAATGCTTGGACTCTGATGGGAAAAGTGTGTGTCAGGGTCCTACAAAAGTTCTGAAACGGGCAAAAGTGTTGAAGTTTTAATGGAAATTATCCACATTTACATCTCTCTCCTTGCATATTAATGTCACTGCGTTTTAAACAGTGGGTTGATTTCAGACATTGAATTAATTAAACGACAAAGAAAAACAGTCAATCAATGTACCAAAAGTAATTCCAAGAGCTCCCTCTACTGGCTGTACCTGTGAAAAAATTGACAGCAGCAGCCCTGAGAAGAAGAATGGTATGCTTTTAATCACATTGCACTTGCAAAGCATTAGCAAAACAAGACGCCTTGTTTGAGAATTGTCTGTATCTTTCTTGGTTCACCATCAATAGGGAAAACATATATTTTGGTGCATATTAGAGAAGGGGGGCAGATGAGATGAGAAAATTAGATCAAAGAGTATGTTGGTAAATGACTGTCAAAAAAATCTCTTTGTAGTCTTTATCAGTCAGTTTGCATAAACTGTGACCTCTCCTCCCTACTTCCCAACTTCCCTCCAGTCTGCTCAGTGGGTAATGTTGATGCCAAGTACTTGGCTGTATTCTAGGTTAGCCTTTTTCCAGCTATTCTCAGATAAGTTGTAAAACAACTCCCATCATCACAGTTGCAAGGTCACCATGCTGATATAGGATGTTGGAAATTGTAGTCCAACATATCTGCAAGGGAAGACTGAAGAAGCTTGTCCTTGGGTTGTGAAAGCAATATATTCAACCACATGAGGTGGAGTGCATTTGGCTTGCTGCATTATGATTTGCAGGGGCCTTGCCTTTTAGACTACAGCAGATTTTTGCCCCTGTGGGCCCGTGGTGAGTTCCAGCTCTGGATTTTCAGCTGAAAATCAGTGAAAAATCACAAATCCTGGAAGTGACTGTCTGCCTCCTGCTACTTTCTAACAGTTTGTTTGTTGCAGGCATTCATATTCTCCATAAATTTACATCAATGAAGAACATAGCAGAATGCTTAGAACTGTAGAATCATAGAGCTGGAAAAGGCTAAAAGAGCCATTGAGTCCAACCTCATTCTGCCATGCAGGACAACACAATCGAAGAACTCCCTGCAGATGGCCATCCAGCCTCTGTTTAAAAACCTCCAAAGAAAGAGATTCCACCATGCTCTGAGGCAGCGTATTCTACTATTGAAGGATAAATTGTTTTTTAAAATCTTCAAAAAAATATTCTTTAAAATCTCACTCATTTAAGTGAGTGAAATTTGACTGGGCCGATGTGCTAAGATCATATATAGCCTTTTATAAAAATTTCACTGGAAAGGCAAAAGAAAAGAGAGATGTTGTTTTAAAAAAAATTGAAAAGGAGGGAAAAGTCTAGGAGATGCTTAGTTTGCTATTTACTTGCTGCGTGTCAGATTATAGGGAATAATCTGTTCTACTGCCTAGCTAGGCTCCACTTTTGGGTCTAGTATGCCTAATTTTCTCTCTTTTAGAATCACAGAATCTTAGAGTTGGAAGGGACCACAAAAGCCATTCAGTCCAACCCCATGCCATGAAGGAAGAGACTGCTAAAGCATTCTTGAGAAATGTCCACCCTTTGAAGACAGTGGCCATTGCCACACTACACTGTTATAGTGCTATTATTCCACTTTCAACATCCTATGGAATCCTGGGGTTTGCAGTTTATGGAAGGACCTTTAGAATTCTCAGCTGGGGAGCTCTTTGGCCTCAGTAAACTACAAACCCCAGAATTCCATAGGATGTTGAAAGTGGAATAATAGCACTATAACAGTGTAATGTGGAAATAGCCTGAAAGTCTGCCTTTCTCTGAGGTAGTCTACTCAAATGTCAACTAGCAATTACAGTAAAAAAAGAAAATAAGTTCTTAATAATGTGTAGGTGAAATCTCTTTTCTTGTAATTTCAATCCACTGGTTTGTATTCTGGAGCAGCAGAAAGCAAGCTCACTCCATGACTCCAAGCTCATTCCATGACATCCCTTCAAATATTTAAGGACAACTATCAGATCATGATTGGGTCCTACAGCAAATCAAGCCTGAACTCTCCCTAGAAACCAAGATGGCTAAACTGAGGCTGTTGTACTTTGGACATATCATGAGAAAACATGACTCAGTAGAAAAGACAATAATTCTTGGGAAGGTGGAAGGCAGTAGGAAATGAGGAAGGCCACATTACAAATGGATAGCTCCAATGAAGGAAGACATATCCCTGAATCTGCAAGACCTGAGCAGGGCATTGAGGACAGGGTGACTTGGAGATCCTCATTCATAGGGTCACCATAAATCAAAGCCAACTTGATGGCAGTTGACAACAAGAACAATCATATTACCTCTCAGTCTTCCCCTCTCCAAACTAAACATACCCAGTCATTACTCAAAAGGCCTGGTTTCCAGACCTTTGTTAATTTTGCTCAATCTCTGGACACATTCCAGCCTGTCAATATCCTTCCTGAACTGTAGTGCTCAGAAGTGGACACAGAATTCCAGATGAGGTCTGACAAAATCAGAATTGAATGGCATTTGACCTGTACACTATACTCCTGTTGATGTAGTATAGAATTGCATTAGCGTTTTTGGTTGCTGCATCACACTGTTTACTTATGTTTAGCTTTTGGCTTAGTTACACTTCTAGATCCCTTTCACAAGACCTCCAGATCCCTCCCTACTGAAGGAAGTTAGGCTGGTCTCAGCTCTTTTAAGCTTCTAGTGGGCAACCAAAACAGTACTGTTCTGCATGGAATTCAGTGTCTGAGATTTCTGTTTTAACTGTTTCAAAATTGGATTCCAGGATTGTTTTTAGACCACTTTTAGGAGTTTTTAAAGAGAATTTTAAGGTTTTTAAAAATGTTTTTATCTTTGTTTTGTTCTTATTGCTTTCTATTTGTTTATTGACTTGGGAGCCCTTGTGGGCTGTAAGGGCACATAAAATATACTATGAAGATAGATAGATAGATAGATAGATAGATAGATAGATAGATAGATAGATAGATAGATAGATCGATCTACTGCTGCTCAAAAGCTCTGCCTAATCACACATGTCTTGCTATACAGAAAAATCTCCCACAACACATTGGGATGCTTGAATACAGGGTGAATACTATGTACGAACATTTATTTTAACTTCCAGTAGGGAGAAAATGAAACTAATTACTTGTTCTTGCATGTAAGGTGAAATAGTTGAGGATTTACATCTTTAGATAGAAATCATGCAGCCCTCTTAATGCTGTTCGACAGTAACTCTCAGCACTCTTAGGTAGTGTAGCCGGTGGTGAAGAATGCTAGGAGCTGCAGACCAAAACATCTGGATAGCTCACTGATTGTCACCCTGATGAAAGTAAAGTTAGCATTTTCTCAGGGGTTGACTGGAACTGGTAAAGTGACAAAGATCTCTCAGACCTCTAACTTCTAGCCACTGGACTCAAGTGGAGATTCCTGTTTAAATTAATCATTTTTGTTCAAGGACAAACCAAACTCTCTAGAGTTAAACATTTAATCAATCTTAATCACAATGAAATGGAAAGTTTCTTTTTGTGTGTGCATTTGAGCTTTTACAATGAGTCTAGCTTTTAAAAATGCATGTTTGGTGTTTTGTCTATCAAAGTTGCTTTCAGAAACTCAAGATAGGATATATGAGTTTCCTGGATGTCTGTGTCCAGTCTAGGAATTGACCAGACCTAAACTCTTTTCACATCTTACCTTGTCGCGGCAGTGGGGAGCGGTGCTCGCGCGAGCAGCTCACAATAGCCCTTTTTGCCTCCCGCATCGCCTTCCTTGTAATGTGACTGTCACATTCGTGCCCCGCCTCTTCCTTCTGCAGTGCAGTCTGGGAGCTGTAGGCTGCGCAGGGGGAAGGAAGCACGACCGGGCCGGCTTGCCGACACACCGCACACAGGTAAGTGCGCGAGGGCGCCGCGAGCATTGCGCGAGCACGCAGTATTTTCGGCTTAAAGCTGAAAATCAAAGAATGCGTGCGCGCCCCGCTTTAGCCTCGTGAGCGTCGCACGAGTGGGAGTGCATCATACGGAGTGACGCTCCCATTCGCGCGACGCTCAAGGGGCGCTCGCGCAAAAAAAAAGAGCATGAGAAAAGGGCCCTAAAGATGCTTAACTTCAACAAGCTGACACTACATCATGAACTTTCAGAGCATGCCTTGTATCAATAGAGCTCATTTTCCTCTGTCTCATGATAAGCAAATACAACATAACCAACTAGTTGGTAGAAGTTCCTTCGTTCTAATTGCATACATGTGAACATGCTGGCTAGGGGACTGTGAGAGCCATAGTCCAAAAGAAGTAACTTTTTCACTCTCTGAATAATATACTTATTATTTTTACTCATAAAAATATTTATTTTAAAAATCCTTCTGTATGTGAAAAGATCCTGGACATATGGTAGGATTTACCTTCTAATAGAAGCAAATGGAAAGCAAAGCAACATATGTACAGTCAGCCCTCCACATTTGTGGGTTTCACTTTCACCAGTTTGATTATTTGGAAGTTACTCCAACCCTGCATCCCACCTCAAGCACTTCTTTTCTGGAGAAACCTTCTCTCTCGGTGATGTCAATCAGGTTGGACAGCCCTTTAATAAGCTGCCCTGGTCCTCCTTCTCCTCGTCCACCAGCCACTACCTTGCCAGTTAAGAACAGACCACAGCCTGATTTATCAGCACCCTCTTCTGATGCCCCCTATACACCCGAGGGAGAAGATGGGCAAGAGAGATGAAGTATAGGGCCAACAAGCCATCCCACCCCCCTTTCCCTCTCCTTTCCCTGACTTGATTTGGGCACTGGGTGCCCTCTGTTCCCACCATGCTTCAGCCCCCCTCCCCCACATTTTTATATTTGCAGTTTTTCCACTTTTGAGGGGGTCCTGTGCCCCAGTCTTAGCAAATGTAGAGGGCCAATTGTACAAGCTTCTACTGTTATTCCAACAATAACTGACTTTGACCTGGTTATTTATTGGCCATGGTAGTATTGCAATCTTTTTTTCAGAGTCCCACCTCCAACCTTTGAGAATAGATGTGATTGTTTGCAGGCCTTTGCTTTTCTGCTGACGTATTATTGATATTATTTCTTCTTCTAGAAAAGCCCATCACCCACAATCTAGCCTATTCTTTCTAACAGTCCTTGTAAATGGATGAAAGGGAAGATTTATTATGATCAGATCCTGTGGAAATTAGAATGTAGGACTAATGGAAGCCATTAATGTCTTCTCCACAATCAGATGAATTGTAGATCGATACCGTATATTAATAAGTTGGAAGCAAGTGAATATAATCTAAACATCTTTCTAATACAGTAGATGGGCAGTTAAGGGAAAGATAAAGATAAGAAGGGCTTGCTTTATATTTTAAAAACTGCTTTCTTATGGCAAAGACATTTTGGCTTCAAACTTCCTTTACTGTTGAAAGAACTGAAATTGTTTAACATACCTAGTTGTGTTTGATATCAGAGTATATTTTCTAATGGAAAGAATTGTAGCAACTTCTAAACCATGAAAAAGGGTTTTCAGAGCAAGTTTGAATATATCTCCTCAAATTTAAGTCTCATTGGTATTTATTTCCATGTAAATGGATATAAGATTGCAGTTTGAATTATGTAATTCTCCTCCCCATCCCCCTATCCCCAAATAGCTATCCAGCTGTGATAGAGTCCAGTTATTTAGCATGCTATTTTTGCTGGCTATCAACACATGTTAGGACCCAGTTTAAATTGCTGATCACCTTAATATGGACCAGGTTAGCTGCTGGGTGACCTTTTATGTATCAATGTTGATCCCTAAGGTCACTGGGAGAGGCACTCTTGCATATCTTACAAACAGCAGAGCTATATTGGACAAAAACGCAGGAGAAGACTTTCTCTTGCTATTATTGCATTCTGGCTTTGGAATGGGGAAGAAATTAAAATGGAATAGAAAATTAAATGAATCTCTATAGTGTTCAACATGTTTACCACTGAAATTCTTATTGAAATGAAGCATTAACAGAATTAGGCAGAGCAGGCAGAATTAGTAGGCAGAATTAGGCAACCATCTCCGATGGCAGATTCTGAAGAATGGTGACAGCCGCCCCCTTGCTGTACTTCCTGAAGTATGAACCATTCATCTGTATTGGAAGTCATAGGTTGGGTACACCATGGCCATGCAACCTGTCCTGGGCTCCCTAGAAAAACCTGCTACCTGAGATATGGTAGACTGATGGATCTCTCCCATTGTTACCATTTAAGTAAGATTCAATAGCCAGTCCAACTGGCTTCTTTATGTGGAATAGGGATGGGACAGCATCTTGTCCTTCACTTTAGGTAATCAAATGTCTTGACAATGTTCTGTAATTAGGGTTGTCAGGTCTCAGGATACCAGATGATGTTTCAGAAAATTAGTGTGCTTCTCTGGGTTTCCAGTTAGGGAGAGAAATCTCAGGGTGAGTGGTACTGAAGGAGGAAACTTTTATTTTTGTATGTGGGGCTTGCATTTAAAACCTGGGCATTCCTCTCCACCCATTTGCAACGGGTACAGTGTGAAGGTATTTGTATCTGTGTTGCACCTATGGAAGGTCAGTGCACCAAAAAGCCAGGAATAAGGGGAGGATACTGGGAAGACAGACATTGGGTGCATGAATTTGGGCCCATGGTACCCTTTAGAACAAAGCAGGGAGTGAAGTACCAGCATTATAACTTTGAGACTTATTATACAAGCCATGGCAGCAAAGGATCTGGAAAGAAAATTCCCCAAGGACTGATGCTGGGCCTTCCACAAGATCCAGGTATAGCACCTGAAAAACTCCCCACATTTCATATCTATTGTAGATAAGCCATAGGAGACACAAGCTCTAGTGGGTATAACAGTAACTACAGCTACTGGGTGTACTTTGCTAACTGGTTTCCCCTAGCTGTGGGTTGTCATATTACCCAGTTTAAACAGGTTTTTACCCAAATTCTTGATGAAAAAGTGGCAAAATAGCAGTAGTAGTAACAGTACTGTTTATTGTGGTTACAGACCAAGAAATATACTACACAAGTTAGAAGGGAACAGATAGTAAAAAGTTAATCTTTTTATACGATTACATGCTTAATAAAACATCAGGGTCTTTACTTCCGCTAGTTCTAATCTGTACTGAGATTTTTTAAGAAAGGCCTGACCACTGTTTCAGAAATGAAGGAAAAAGAATCTTCAAGACAGTAGGATACAATATTTAGAAAAGAGTTTCCAGAAACAGCAGTTAACGGAGGATAGATTACCCAGATTCTATATCTATTTATCTGGATAACCCTCTTGCCCAATCCCAAAGTCAGCTAGCCTAGACCTGCCCTGCCTCTGTGATATCAGAAGGACCCAGCTTGTGACATCACAAGCCCTGCCTCTGGGGCTCAGGTTTTGCCCCTGAAATTTCAGGGAATGGGGTGTTTCTGACATGGCAACTCAATCTCTGATGTGCTCTGATTATATAGTATACTGGAAAACAACAGTGAAGAAGGTTGACAGTTCCAATGCACTTGGCCATTAAATCTTACATGTTGGGCTTACTTGGGATTTCATGTCCCTCCATCATCATCATCATCATCATCATCATCATCATCATCATCATCATCATTAAAAATGATCTAATAATCAGGGATGTTCCTGTTTCGTTTTTCCTTTCTTTCTTATCAGTAGGGTTTCCCTCTTTTTGTGTCTCAGTCTGGGAATTCCTTGTTCCAAGAGTTCATTTGATGTCCTCCCACTTATGGCACATGAAAGACCGGTTACTGTTGTTGCTGTTGCCATTGTTCCAGTTCGTCTTCAGGCTATTGGATTAGTAAAGGGCATTTTGTTGGCTCATCTGGGCATGGATTTGTTAGCTGCTGCAGTGTTTTTCTTGTCAGTTTAGATGTTCAGTATCATATATGTGTGTATGAGAATGTTTAAATATTTAAGTATTTGGATGGCTAAGAGAAGAAAGGTGGAAAAGAAAGGAGTCTGCTAGATAAATAAGCAATCACAGATAACAGTACAGGAACAAAACAGGAATAACTTCTTTTGTATATCCATGACTCCTGCCTTTTCAGTACTGATGCAGATTAGGGGAAGAGGGATAGTTACTTATGGCTGATAAAAACAGTGGCATTCCCCCCATACATTCCACCTAAACCTCAAAGGAAAACCTCAGACAGGGAAGAGGAAAACAATCCAAGAAATTGTACTTTGTCTGTCACTAGCAGTCTTCTTTAAACATTTTTTTTAAAAAAGTTTTTAATCTTGCTCTCATTAATGATTTCAATAAACCAGGACAGCATTTAATGGGTGTTACTGAAGGAATATGTGAGCTTAAGGAAATAAATGAGACTTTAATGTGGTCACATTCCTTGGAACTAGGAGCAGCCTTTATGATATACGGAACTTCTCTTCATTTTTTAAAAAAGTTTTTTTAAGTTCATGTGTTTTCAAGATTCAGGTTTAATCTAAAAATATCTGTAATGAGCTGTTGCTCCCCTTGGATGCCTTTGTAGTTTTACCTGAGAGAATGCACATGCAAACTGAAGATGCTTTTAGCCAGTGGGAGGATGACTGGAGCCTTGCATGGATTTCATGCATGTGTTTGTGTATCTACCTGTGCATGCCCATATGCATGTGTACACAGATTTACTCATGTGGCAGACTCTGGTCCACAACAATTTCTTTTAAATTTTAAAAGCAAAGAGTCCTTACTCAGGATCAAACAGCTGAGATAGATAAATATTCAATGTTAAATGAACCTGAAGACCATTGTTTGGAAATGTCACTTTTTTGATCTCTAGCTCCAACAATCCTCCCAGCGATAATGGCTAGTGCACATGCTGGCGGCGGGATTCTCTATGTTATGGTCCCAGACAGTTATTTTTCAAGATCTACTCAGGGCACGCTTTTGTTGAGGATACTATAAGTGCCTTGCTGTATCAAGCACAAGATACATCTGTTGTTGTGTGCCTTCAAGTTGCTTCTTCCTTATGGCAACCCTAAAGTGAACCTATCATGGGGTTTTCTGGGAGGTGAGAGCGTGTGATGTGCTCAAAGTCACACAGTGGGTTTCCATGGCTGAGGGGGAATTGAACCCTGGTCTCCAGACTTGTAGGCCAATGCTCAAACTACTATGCCACACTGGCTCTCCAAGATCCATCTAGTACACTATTATTTGTAAAAGTGCCAGTTGTTCATGATCTACCCTAAATTAACAAATGATCTGCCACAGTTTATTTTCTTCTCTGTGTTCTTGCTTTAACTATCACAGACTTTTAAAAAGAAGGCTAAGAGGGAGGGAGCTGATAGTTCAAAGCAGAGAGAACAAAACCATCTGCGCCCACAAAAGACATGATGTTCATCTGTACCACTCTTCCTCAATCCAACATCCAACCAGTGTGTCAGAGTACAACCCCTATCATCCTGAGTCAACATGGTTAGACTGTCTGGGGATAATGAACTGTATAATCCAACATGTATGGAAGACCTTTTCTTCTTCTTCTTCTTCTGCACTGTCTCCCTGTGAACTGAAGAGTGCAACGAGCCATTCTTGTGAGATCAGTGCACATGGATATGTGCCCAGACACCCAATGAATGACCACCAATCCAAGAAAGCAATGTTTTGAATGAGATGCAGTAACCATGTTACACCAAGTTGTCACTGTGGGATAACTAAACCTCATGCTAGAGCTACTGTTCTGAGAATCAGGAAATCGATCTTCATATTGCCACACAAAGGAGTTGAGCCACAAAGAAATAGGTGAATTGAGGCATACATCCATGGGATGTCACTGGTGAGTGGAAATAATTATGCACAGGAACTTGGAAAAGTTATTTTGTTGGACTACAACTTCCAAAAAGTTAAAGCTATTGGCCATGAAGGCTCTGGGATTCTGGGCATGGCTGTCCAAAAAAGAAATTACTCAAAGTTTGCTGTGAACCTTTTGAGAGGTTCAATGGTTGCAATCTATGCCAATAGTTCTCAAACTTGGAACCTCAGCTTCCAGAATTCTTGAGCATTGGCCATGCCGGCTAGTGCCTTTGGGATCTGAAGTGCAACATCATCTGGGAATCCAAGTTTGGAATAACTGATTTATGAAATATGGGTCCATATGTTTGACATCTAGTAGCAAGTGTGGCTTGTGTAGACTTTGCTGTCTCCTTCTCCTTCATGCTAGATAGCTGTTCTACCACATGCATAGTATAAATAGGAGTTCAAGAAATCCAGAAAGTTGGAGTTGGAATTTGCAGGAAAATAACACAACTCTCATTGCATATAGTGTTAAGAGGATTCTAGATATAGATAGCAAGAAATCTCAGCAAAAAGAAAGGAGTCCAGCAGTACCAACAAGCTAAAAGATAGGAGAATCTGTGAGAGTAGTTTTTTTTTTTTTTTTTAAAGACGAACAGATTTCCAGTCTCTGATTTATGTCTAGATCCTCTCCTTTTTGTTCCCTCCTGGAAAATGCAGGCTTCAGGCTTGAAAGACTGCCACAGTCCAGACTGGAGATGTTAGAAGAATTCTGTCTCCTTGTTGTATTTATTGCAGTTATATTGCATTTGCACCCCACTCCAAAGTGCTCAGGCTGGCATACATCAGCCTTTCCTACATTTTATCTTCACATCAATACTGTGAAGTAGGAAATCTTAGATCCAGATACAGTGATTGGCCACATGCCACTCAAGATGTTCAAGGCTAAGTTATGATTTGAACTTAGTTCTTTACAGTTGTGACCCAGAACTTTAAATACTGTACAAGACTGTTCTTTGGGAAGCTTAACACAAATTGATTTTAGGATGCATAACCATACCTCCTGAGAGAGTGTGCCAGTCAAAATCAGTTCTTCATTAGCTTTCACGCTTTCCAAAAATTTCAATAAAATTTTTGGTTCAAAAACATCCAGACACACATTTTGAAATTGGTGTTTTGAGAAAATTTTACCTATCTAAATACATAATGAAAGGCTTTTTTTTTTTTTTTTTTTGCAGAATTCTTTCAAAATGCAGATGAATGCAGGAACAGGATGAAATAGGCTTATGGGTAAGCATATGCAACATTAAAATGGACTTGGAAATAGACTGATTTGTCCATTAATAGTCGGGATAATGAACTTTCAAGTCAGTTGAGTCTGATGTTTCCAACACCAGGCAATGTACCTGCAACAGAAAATGGTTTCTCATTTTCTCTTCAGGTAAAAGGGAAATAGGATCTCTTGTGTAACAAAAAAACGAAAAACAAAAACAAACTTCAATGAAAGTCCAACCAAGGCTGACCATCCCACTGGGCAGAATGAGACACTTGTGTCAGATGACAGGGTTGCCAAGTCATCCCCCCTCCCCATTCTCCTCCCCTCCCCTCCTCTCCCCTCTCCCCCCACCCACTGTGCCAGGGGTGGCCTCCACAGCCACCCCAAAGAGCCTTGATGGCAAGTGAAGTAGCCAAGAAACAGTCAGTCCTTCGTCCCATAATAGGGCAGTGGCAGGCATTTGAGGCGTTTGCCATTGCTGGAGAGTTGCCCACAGGGATTTCTGGAACTGGTTGGGTCCTCAGACTCTTGCTTGTGGAAAGACCTTTTAGGACAAGGCATTTGGGTTGGGCTTGCTGTGTGGAGAAGCTGGGTCCAAAGAGGGTGGGCAGCAGTGTTTGGATGAAGGCAGTGATAGACCTCAGCCTGGATCCAACACTGCCCAGAAGGAAAGGGTGAACAATTTATTAACATTCAGTGAAGAATAAGCCACCTGTCTGCCCATTTCTTTTCCAGTGACCTAACTGCTCATTTCCAATATGCTATATATGAATTGCTTGAAGGCAAATAACATTTTATGCAATGTACTTGATGATAGTTTGATCTTTGCAGTTTGTCATCTGAATTAAGGAATGAAAGAATGAACAGTAGTGCTCATATTTCTCTAAGTTTAGTTGTGCTGGCTACTTACTGGCCCATTTCATGGAGTTGGTACTTATCTTCAAAATCCTGATTGGCCTACATCTAATGTTCATAAGGGAATGCCTTCATTCTTGCTGTTTAAGACTTGAAGGTTCTTGTTGTAGTGGGTCACGCAATAGAGTGGTCTCACTTGCATTCACCAACAGCTTGGAAAAATTATTTTTGGGGCTACAACTCCCTGAATCCTCAAAAAGCAGAGGTAGTGATCATGCCAGCTGAGCGATTCTGGGAGTTGTGTCCAAAAAGCACATTTACCATTTCTAGTACTCGTGCTTGGAAGACTATTCCTAATAAAAATCAAATGTCTGTGGTCAGATTAAGAATTTGTTTTGTTTTTCTGAATGCTGTGTGACCTCTTGAGGCATTTTACCCCCTTACTATAGAAAAATTGTGGAAGATGAAAAGACTGAATATCTGCACTGTGACTTCCCCAGTGATATGCCAGAAGCCATCTATTTGCAAGCAGTAATAAAAGAAAACTGACATTTGAGTTGGGCTTTTGAGTATCCATGGTGCTTCTGGAAATGTGGATGATGGGAGGGACTTCTGATTATGTGTACCTAGTTCCATGGATTTGCTTCAAAGGGGGGGGGTGGCAGTGGATGGGAGTTCAACATTTAGAGAGGAAAATAAAATGGGATGAGGAGTCACACAGAGATATTCATTGTGCTCTGTGCAGTCATGATGAATATACTTTATAGCAATGTGGATGCTAAGTACTTCTACTTGATGTTTTGATTATGCTTCACTATTAGTTAAGTGTACCACTAAAACCATGCATTACTGACACAGCCAATATTTATTTTATTTAACTTATTGGCATATAGTTCAAGCAGTAAAAGGTAAAATACAGCCTGATCTGCTTGATGGAGGAAAGGTTTATTGCTAATGTCAAGAAATCACAAGGTCATGAAACCATTCCCATCAATATAATGACTGCAGACATTTTGAGTGGGCAAATTAATGAAGGCTGTACTGTGCCGACTGGAGAGTTGATGGTGCCCTTCTCTTTCATTCCCAGCCCTGGAGATCCTGCTCTTCTGATGTCCACTGACATCAGAAGTGTGTCCTGTAGTTCTGTTTGTTTGTAGGTACTTGTATACCTTGGAAAGGATGAGTCAGTGTCAACGACATCAAAGTTCAAAAGCAGCAAATTACAAGTTGTGACACAGTCACTTGTAAGAAGTTACTCTTATGCAAGGGTAATGGGGGGTGTAATGAAGTTACATTTCAAAAGTAATATAATAAGAAAAATCCATCATTTGGCAACAAGTAAAATTTTCAGGTCTTTTAAATTATGGTTTAAGAGCATTTGAAGATGTTTTAGAAGCATTTCGAGTGGACTTTTCCCCAAGCTTTATGCTGTTCTTTTACCAACCTTAAGGCTTGATTTTCAAAAGTAGGTATCAAAAAAGTAATAAATATAATACAATAAATAACATAACAAGCTGCTATAGATATATCTATATTTGATCACATTAACAGCAATGAATTACTGGTGGGGGAACTTTGTAATGAGTTGTACAACAAATTAGCTGTGAAAACTAACATTCCATGTTCTGACGAAAGAAACAATAAGGTATTAAGGCTTCCTTCACTGTTCTCAGGCAGGGATGGTGCCATGTTGTAGAGGGTCCCTGACATTGTGTTCTCCATTAGGCCCATCTTAGGCTAGTGAGTCCCAGCATACTCACCTGATGATGGCAGGCTGATGGCAGACTAGTGGCAGCAAAGGGGAAATAACAGTAATTCATGTTGGGCAGCTGTATCTGAGGCCGTTTCTGCACTAGACTGTTATAGTGCTATTATTCCACTTTCAACATCCTATGGAATCCTGGGGGTTTGCAGTTTAGGGAGGGGCCTCAAGTTTAGTGCAGAAGTGGCCTGAGACATCCTTTAAATTTCCCATAATCTTCCCAAGGCAGCATCGTTCTGGGCATTGTGGGAAATTTACATAGAGGCTTAGACTGAACAACATAGCACCAGAAAAGGAGGCAAAACAGCACTGTAGTGGCCCCTGCTGAGATTCTGGGGCAGATATGTGTGACTGTTGCAAGCTAACATTAGGCCTAACTCCAGAAAAAGGTGGTTAATGATAGCCAAACATTTCTTTGCCAAAGAATCAGCAATATAATATGTCACAGTTTTAGCACCTTTTAAAAGCATTCTGTCTCTTCTGTTACACACTCTTATGCTGAGAATCCTGCTTAGCAACTAACATCGAGTTTGATTTAGCAGAGTATTACCATAAAATGAGTTCTTGAGCCATATAAAGAAATATTACATAAAGAGATTTCCTCCCTTATTACCTCCAAAAGTGGGGGATCCTGAGGTCCTCCAGCAGTACCCATGCCTCCATGAAAAGGTGGGGAATTATTAGCACCAAAAGGGAGGCCTGCAAGAGGTGGGGTAACCTTATGGAATCTTTCCACTTTTGCATATCAGCACTAACTGTAGAACCACCAATTGGAGATCAAAAAAAGAATGCTTGTATTGGGGGAAATTCATAAACATGCCAAAATCAAACAGTCTCACAAACCATACAAGGCTAGCAAAGTAAGGTAGAGAAAGGTTGGATAGTGAGAGTTTGGGGTGAGGTGGGTAATAGTTACCATTTCTGAAGCAGCAGAGGATTGAAGTGAGCTGTCTCAGACTGGGGGAGTCTGAGGGCAGTACAATGGGCAGGAACCTCGGGCAGCATAACACACCATGTGTGCTCAAGGGACCACAGCCAGGGACTGAACTAGGGCTTAAATACTCTTTTTCTGCCCTGAGAGGAATTTAGTCTCTGGTAGAGATGACAAAGAGGTCTGGAAGGTTCTGATTGTCTCTGACAGTAGATGACAAAGCACTGAAAGAAATTGCAATAGCCTCTCAATGACTGGAGAGGTAAGGGAACAAAAGGACAGTTTCTGTGAGAAAGAGGCAACAGGATGTCAGCTTTTGGATGGCCTTTCTAGCAGCTTCATTTGCTATTGTCTCTTGGACTTGGGTACTTTAGAAAACCATCTAAAACTGATCAGGATAAGCTTTCTGATTGACTCTCCTAAACTTATGATCTGGCCATGCTGAGACCCTTTGTCCTAGCTTCAGAAAGCTTCCAGTCAGAGTCTTTTAATTTCCACACAACTTTTCAGCCATAAGCACAAGATTTATATTTATTTCATGCCAATTAAACAATGTTTACAGCCAATCATACTGTATCATAGATTGGGGATGTATGGCATGGTAACATCCTCACTTTTGATAGCATGGCATCAAGAATCTTTTCTGTAGGGGCATTAAATCTCTGGAATGCTTTCCTCTCCCAAAATAAATTATGCGCAAACTCTCTTGCAGTTTAGGTGCATGTTGAAAACTCTCAAAATTTGCTTCAGACTTTGATGGCTTGTGACACACGTCGGTATGGTTTTCTCTTTGTGGCTGACCTATTGTGTTACATAACTGTGTTTTATTTTAGCTCTTATGTAAATTTATCTTCAGTGATCCAAAAGTTTCTGGCTTAGGATCACGTGTACGGTAGACTGAAGCAGACTCAAGCTCCACAAAGCCAGGAAATTGGAAACTAAAGCTGATCTCATAGCAGACATGCCCCATGATCAGGAATGTTCATGTATAATGTCAGAAACTGGACTTGCTTGCAACTTACCCTTAAGGCACTCACACTATGCCTTGGTCTTGTAGGTTCTAATCTGGATGGGTGGAAAGGAATACCAGGGACCAGCAAAGGTGTCCTACTTTGTCCTGCCTTGTGTGTTGCCTTATAAATTGTCAAACACTTAGGGTGGTTGTTCTCAAACTTTGTATCCCTGTGACTCCCTTTACATCTACATTATTGCACTCCCTTTAGGATCCCACCCCACAGTTTGAGAACCACTGCCTTAGAATATTGCTAGAAAAATTATCTTATGAGCTGACTAACCAGTGCCTGGTCATTGCTTGTGCAGAAAGAAGGTTCCTCTTCACCAACCTTTCGTATGCCAAACTGTTTGGGGGAGGGGGTTGTTCTGAAAGATGTCGCCATGCTCTCGGAATGAATGACTTGTTTCTTGTTCAGCATCAGAACCAGAAAAAGGCCCTTGCTGGCTTGGCAGTCACTCCAATTTAATTCAGATTTGTAACTCTAAAATAGTAATCCGAGTCAGTAGAAAATATTGTTCACAAATCCAAAAATAAAATAAAAATGGATAGAATTACCAAACTCTGAATTAGAGTTTACCAGAAGAATAATTCACAATATTTACTTTGGTTTCTATGGTAGTCATTTTAAAATACCGTTCCACTTAATAAAATCAGAAACATGTGCTTATTATTCTATCATGCATTTAATTCCTACTCAGCTGTGATTTTCAGTGGGCAGTCTTGGGTCAGTTACCATTTCTGAGGCCTTTTGGAACAGGATGGAGTATGGCGCTTTGAGGGCCTCCATTTGTACCACTGTTCCCTCCGCTTTGTATGTCTTCTGTTAGAACTAGACTGTGTGTGCTGCTCAGAGCTTAGAAATGATCCTTTTCTTGGACCACAGTTCCCAGAATCCCTCAACCAGTGTAGAGACTGTCTGTGAACCGTAGTAAAAAAAACAAGTGCTGTGGCTGAACCAGACCAATACTCTTATCTAAGGAAGGAAACGCAGCAACTGTGGCAGCACAGTCTAAAAGGGGCATGCTGTGTGGACAGGTAGAAGACAGGGCAAATTTTACCATGAAGTAAAATTCCTCCAAGGCAGCAAACATTATGGGCCAGGGAGCAAATAGAATTGTGCGCCCTCAAGTGCAATGGAGAACACTCTCCTACATTCAGTATTCAAATAAAATTCAGCTGCTAGTCTGGGTGACTTTTATATGTGGAACAGAGGATAGTATGCTGTGGTGTAGGACCCTAGTCTTAGACTAGCCCTGCTGTTTGAACCTCTACCCCCTCCCCTTGTGCAGCAGACTCTTTGTGGTCTTTGCTAGCTAAGAGACTCAGAGACCAAAACAAAATATATCCTTTAATCATGAAAATACAAGCCACCTCAAATGAACAATGTGGTAGGGGAGCAATATTATTTGCCCAAAACAGTAGACCAGAAAACAAAAACTAGACCCATCCACGCAGAATGTTTTTCCTGCTATAGCCGGGATAAGTTTGTGAAGAAGGGGCAGAGAGAAGTATTGTTAGCAGCTCTAGACCTTCAGACCCTGTATTAAGTTTTCCTCTATGGAAACAATGTGAGGCAGAGACAATGGAGGTACAATTCAGTACCTGAAAGGAGGTGAAGACAGAGGTGACCTCATGACAGTTCAAGAACCATGGCACAAACCGTCAAGCTTCTTTACAGATTTGTTCCATGTTCAGGAAGTAGCATTGTCACAGTTATTCAGGAATTAATGAATCTCATCCCTCATAGACCAGTTTCCCTTCTCTTCTTTACTGTGCATTGCATGGCCAGCAGCTGCATTTGAGGTCATGTCTAATTATATGAACATTTCACCTCAGACTATCAGTCTGTGGCATCCCATTTGGAGTCTTCAAGTGAACAACCTGGTATGAAATAGGGCTGATTCAAAACACACCCTAATTTTGCCTATTTACAATTTTTGCAGAAGCCATGACCTGGCATCTTGATTTCTCCTAAATCTTGGAATGAAGTTAAATGTTGACATAGCATCATTCTCCAGAAACGTAAAATAGCGTCAGCCAGACACTGATGACCTCATTTCTGTCAAATTTTCAGACGCATCAGGAAAAAATTAAGTCAGGGGAGCAGCTTTTCCTCCCTTTTCCCTCTGTATCCAGGGCTGTCCTAAGACCTTTTCTGTCTCCTGAGACAAAGAACAAGTTGGAACCCTTGTTCCATTTCATGCCCCCAAAGCCAACTTGGGCTAGCAGTTGAATTTTTCTTCAACGATTGTGAAAAGTTCTGTCCTCCTCTACCATCTGTGAAACAGCAGGCTAGCTTAGGGAGTATAGTCCAGGCCATATTGTACCAACAGCTCTATCTTCTATCCCCTTGCTACTGTCATCTGAAACCTACTGCCTGAGATTACCACTTCACTCTGTCTAAAGTTAGGGCCCATCCCTCCCAGTATCCTTCTCAAAATCTGAGTCCAACATTCTGTATCAATGACTTTTGGATCGGTTGGGAAACCTACTTTAAGGACTCCTCTTTTCAATGGCAAGTTTCAGCACTCTTTGTAGTAGATTAAAGCATAAGTACTCTTCTGCATTGGCCCCACAGAGTAAGAATCAGGGAGCAAGAGGTTTCTCCAGAATGAAAACGGCCATAATGTGCCATTCAAACAGATGGAACACTCAGCGTGAATCACTATGAGACATTTTAGCGTCTCTGGTTTGGTGACTCAGCTGGATCTCCTCTTAAGCTGTAGTGACAAAAGCTGCTACTGCTTGATAGCTGTCCAGCAGGATGTGCAAAAAATATAATAGATGAATACTGCCCTGGTCAGGTCAGAGGCAAACTACCTACCCCATGACATCTGGCTCCAATTGATCCTTGTCTCACTGGTGGTCTTGTCAGCAAATCATCTGGGTAAATGAAAACACTCTTGCCATTCCAGGTGGTCCTAAACGTTTATGCTTCTGCCACCTTGGCAGAGATTCTGCTGGGGTTAAAGACAACCTTTCTGGTGCCAGGCTTGTGAGCTTGCCAACACTGGCGTCAGTTTAAAAGAAGAAAAAGATTATCAAGGATGATGACAAATGTATGGAGGAGATTGTACTTTGGTCAGCTCTTCCTCAGAACACTGATATGCATAGGCAGGAGGGAAAATAGTCCTGAAGGATTTTGTGGGGTAGAAACAGGAACATGTTGCTGGTAAAAGAATGTAGCAATGTAACAGAGGGACTAGAGCCTGGAAATGTTACTTTTTCAACTAGAAAATTATAGATAGCTCTAGCTTGCATGGCCTGGTTGGGAGATTCTGGAAGCTGAACTGACCCCCGGCAGACCTGAGTCTATGGGATGGATAATATGGGAGAAGGCAGCCCTGTAGGTAATCTGGACACAAACCAGGTAGTGCTTTAAAGGTAATGACCAACACTTTGTACTTTGCCCAGAAACTAATTGCCAGCCAGTGGATTGAGTTTAACATAGGTGTAATATGAGCACTCCTAGTGTTATGACGGCTATGGGACCCAAGCAGGCCCCCCCGATATCACTTGATGTCATTTAATTCGGCCCTGGCTAGACCAGGCTCGGTGGCCCGCTGCACGTGTTTGGGTTGGTTTCTGAAACAAGCACGTACTGGCTGCGGCTGACTAATCGTTCAAATTCCATTTTGCATTCAAGCCAGCATTTCCCAAGCCTCACGTAGCTTCAGGGGACTCCCATACCCATACTCCACAATAGAGGTGCGGGTTCCCGCCAAACCATCCCTTTGGAGAAGGCCATCAGCTTACCGGCCACTCTTTTGTCTTTCAACGCTAATCCGATCAGGCTTACAGTGACCTCACCAGATCCTTCTGTCTAGCGCCAAAACTCTTTTATTCCCTACTTGGTTTGCCATAGCCGACAGGCATGTTTCACCCTATAAAAAGTCCCCATTTTGGGACCTCGTTGGTTCCTCTTGAGCTGCCATCCAGACCTGCTGCCAGTTGGTTCAAGAGTTCCCCTCAGCAATCAGCGCTGAGCCCCGTCATTCATCGCTCCAGATTCTGCAGGACATCACGACCAGGTGTCGTATCACCCATTATTCCTCCAATTCTCTCTTTCTTATTCTTTTAGTTAGTTAGCGTGCGTGTGTTTGGTTACCTTGCTCTTGTTTAATAAAGTTGTTATCATTGTAACCTGGCCTGCTCATTGCCCGGAAGCCGTAGACGTTGGGTTAAAAGATCTCTTTAAGTTACCCTGCCTCTTGCATGTCAAAACAGTGCTCAGGCTAATCCCCCTCCCCAATTTGGTTTTGATTGACAAGTGGGCACCCCTCACGGGACACCCCCAGTTTTCAGGGTAACACTAGATGCACCAGTAACCAATCTGGCTGGCACGTTTTGCACTAATTGAAGTTTCTGAACTTGATACAGAGGTAGCTTAGCATACAGTGCATTGCAGAAGTGCAGCCTTGAGGTTAACAGTGTGTACACTACCATCTTGAGGTCCTCTAGTTCTAGGAAGGGGCACAGCTGGTGAATCTGCCAAAGCTGATAGTAAGCATTGCTGACCATCATCTCTACCTGGGAATGACTGACTCAGAAGCATCTCCAAGCTGCAAACACAGTTTTTCAGGGGGAATCTGGGATTGTTTGACACCTCCAGCTTCAGGTTATGACCCTTAACAATAAAGAACCTCTGTCTTGTCTGGATTAAGTTTCATAGAATCATAGAATCATAGAAATGTAGGGTTGGAAGAAACCACACAGGCCATCCAGTCCAACCCCCTGCCATGCAGGAACACCCTCAAATCAATCCCGACAGACGGCCATCAAGCCTCTGCTTAAAAACCTCCAAGGAAGGAGACTCCACTACACTCTGAGGCAGCAGATTCCGTTGCCGGACAGCCCTGACTGTCAGGAAGTTCTTCCTGAGGTTCAGGTGGAATCTCCTTTCCTGCAGCTTGAATCCATTGCTCCTTGTCCTGGTCTCTGGAGCAGCAGAAAACAAGCCCCCTCCTTCCTCTACGTGGCATCCCTTCAAATATTTAAACATGGTTATCATGTCCCCTCTTAACCTCCTCTTCTGCAGACTAAACATACCCAGCTCTCTAAGTCTATCCTCATAGGGCATGGCTTCCAGGCCTCTCACCATTTTGGTCGCCCTCCTCTGGACTTGCTCCAGCTTGTCAATATCCTTCTTGAATTGGGGTGCCCAGAACTGGACACAGTATTCAAGATGGGGTCTAACCAAAGCAGAGTAGAGTGGTACCAGTACCTCCCTCGATCTAGACACCATACTCCTATTGATGCAGCCAAGAATTGCATTGGCTTTCTTGGCTGCCGCATCACACTGCTGACTCATGTTCAGCTTGTGGTCTATGAAGACTCCTAGATCCCTTTCACACGTACTGCTATCCAGCCACGTATCCCCCATCCTATATTTCTGTATTCCATTTTTTCTACCTAAGTGTAGGACCTTACATTTCTCTCTGTTGAATTTCATTTTGTTCGCCCTGGCCCAGCTCTCCAATCTATCCAGGTCATTTTGAATTTTGATCCTGTCCTCTGGCGTATTAGCAACCCCTCCCAATTTGGTGTCATCTGCAAATTTGATGAGCATGCCCTCTATTCCTTCATCCAAGTCATTGATAAAAATATTGAACAGCACTGGGCCTAGGACAGAACCCTGTGGCACCCCACTAGTCACTTCTCTCCAGGATGAAAAGCAGCCATTCGAGATCATCCTTTGGGTTCGGTCGGTCAACCAATTACAAATCCAAATAACAGTAGCCCTGTCCAGCCCACATTTTACTAGCTTCTTTGCAAGAATGTCATGGGGAACTTTGTCGAAGGCCTTACTGAAATCAAGGTATGCTACATCCACAGCATTCCCTTCATCTATCAAGCTAGTAACTCTATCATAAAAAGAGATAAGATTAGTCTGGCATGACTTATTTTTGAGAAATCCATGTTGACTTCTCGTGATTACCGCGTTGCTTTCTAAATGATTAGAAACTGACTGCTTAATGATCTGCTCCAGGATCTTTCCGGGTACTGA
This sequence comes from Ctenosaura bakeri, assembly GCA_948474755.1. Lineage (NCBI taxonomy): Eukaryota > Metazoa > Chordata > Lepidosauria > Squamata > Iguanidae > Ctenosaura > Ctenosaura bakeri. The sequence continues at coordinate 122,814 of CAOLHI010004255.1, forward strand.
TGTCAGGTTGACTGGGCGATAATTATTTGGGTCCTCTTTTTTTCCCTTCTTGAAGATGGGGATAACATTTGCTCTCTTCCAGTCTGCTGGAACTTCTCCTGTCCTCCAAGATTTCTCAAAAATTATAGCAAGTGGTTCCGAAATGACCTCTGCCAGCTCTTTTAATATCCTAGGATGCAATTCATCTGGCCCAGGAGACTTGAATTCATTCAATGTGGCCAAGCATTCCTGTACCACCTCTCTACTTATTATGTGCCTCATTTCCTCTGCTTCCTCCCCTGCTCCCCAACCGCCAGGTTGAGTGCTTGTATCCTTCTGGGGAAAAACGGAGGCAAAGAAGGTGTTAAGTAGTTCTGCCTTTCTCTCCCCCCTGTGAGTAGTTCGCCATCTTCTCTGCACAGCGACCCTACTGTCTCCTTCTTTTTCCTTTTGCTGCAGACATATTTTAAAAAGCCCTTTTTATTGTTTTTAATGTCTCTGGCCAGCCTAAGTTCGTTCTGTGCTTTAGCCTTTCTGACTTCCTCCCTACATCTCCTGGCTACTTGCTTAAATTCTTCTTTGGTGGTTTCCCCCTTCTTCCATTTCCTATACATGTTTCTCTTGACTCTTAGCTCAGCTGAGAGTTCTTTAGTCAACCATTCTGGTTTCTTCAGATGCCTTCCATTTTTCCTCCTTATTGGCACAGTTTTAGACTGTGCCTTCAGTATCTCCTTTTTAAGGAACTCCCATGCCTCCTGAACTCCTTTCCCTTTCACTGTTCCTGACCACGGAATTCCAGCCAGCAGCTCCCTAAGTTTACAGAAGTCCGCTTTTTTAAAATCTAAGATGAGTGTCTGGCTACACTTATCTTCTCCTTCCCACTGAATGCTAAATTCCAACAGGGCATGGTCACTCCCCCCTAAAGATCCAACCACTTCAACCTCATTAACAAGGTCATCCCTGTTGGTCAAGACCAGATCTAGAATATTTGATCCCCTTGTGGCCTCTTCCACCTTCTGGACCATGAAGTTGTCTGCAAGACAAGCAAGAAACTTGCTGGACCTTGCTGTCTTGGCAGAGTTTGACTGCCAGCATATATCCGGGTAATTGAAATCTCCTATTATTACTGTATCTCTCCTCTTTGAATGTGCAGTCATTTGGTTGAGGAAGGCGTCATCCAAGTCCTCAGCCTGGGTTGGAGATCTGTAGTAAACCCCCACCAGAATATCCCTATTGTTTCTCGCTGCCTTAATTCTTACCCAAATGCTCTCGACCTGGCTTTCTGGGTTTAAGTCCTGGATCTCTTCACAGGTGAAAACATCCTTGACATACAAGGCTACTCCTCCTCCTTTCTTGTTTGGTCTATTTTTACAAAATAGGCTATACCCCTCTATTCCTATATTCCAATCATGAGACTCATCCCACCAGGTCTCAGTGATGCCTATCAAATCATATTTATTTTCTTGTACTAGGAGTACAAGCTCATCCTGCTTGTTTCCCATACTCCTTGCATTAGTGTAGAGACACTTAAGTCCACGGGCCCTTCCTGCAAGTCCTGTACTATTGTTTCTAGTCCTCCCACCATTGGCCACTTGTACTACTTGTCCAGTATCATTTGGGCCTTTTCCCCCTGTGTTCTCTGAGTCCTTGCCCTGAATAATATTGTCTCTTTCCCCAGTGGATCTTAGTTTAAAGACCTCTTAATCTTCCTTGCAAGACTGTTTGCAAAAACATTCCTGCCCAGTTTTGTGAGGTGCAGCCCATCCCTCGCCAGAAGCCCATGTTCATGGAAATTCAGGTCATGTTCCAAAAACCCAAACCGTTGTTGGCGGCACCATCTGCGGAGCCAGTTGTTGACCTCTACTATTGCCCTTTCCCTACGTGCACCGTATCCTTGAACAGGGAGGAGAGACGAAATGACCACCTGTGCACCAAGGTCCTTAAGCTTCGTCCCCATACGCTCGTAGTCCTTTGCAATGTGGTAAAAGCTGCTCCTCGCAGTGTCATTGGTTCCGACATGAACCAAAATGAGGGGCTTATAGTCAGTGGGTTTGACTAGCCTGGTTAGCCTCTCCGTTATGTGGTTGATCCTGGCCCCAGGAAGACAACAGACCTCTCGATTGAGCTTGTCCGTTTTGCAGATTGCTGTTTCAGTTCCTCTTAGCAAAGAGTCCCCAACAACCAGAACTCGCCTCTTCTGAGGCTTCCCCTGGGCTCCTCGATAAGCGTGTTTTACTAGGACTGCCTGAGCATTCTGTAGAGGCTGGGAGCGTTGATCTAGTTCCTGTTGCCGAAGTTGGATTCTTTCTTGTTGGCATACTGTTCCCTCTGCGTAGTGCTCCTCATTGTCTGTAAGTCCAAGTACATCAAAGCGATTGTGTAGGTTAAGAGTCTCTGTTACCTTTTTGGTCCTTTTACTCCTCCGTGTGACATTCGCCCAAGCCTCCATTTCCTGGCGCAGTGAACTGGCTTCCCGATCTGGCAGCTCCTCCGTGTATTTGGATTTCCGGTAGGTCTTCTCTTCCCTATCCAAAAACTCCTCCCCTTCCCTAATAAGGTGGAGATCAGAAATTCGTGCCTCCAGCTGGCGAACCTTCTCCTCCAAGAAGGTGACCAGCTTGCACTTGGTGCAGGTGTATCCGAGAACATCTTGTGGCAAGAAAAGGAACATGCCACAAGTGTTACAGGTGACTGCAGCAGCTCCCTCACCTTCCATCCTTGAAACTACAGAGAGCAGTACAGGACGAAGCTCGAGAAAGAATAATTGGACTTTCTTTCTGAAATTCAGCTGTATAAGCTGTGTTAGCTCTACTGATTGTCCAAGGTTAAAGTTTGGACGATTGAAGTAAGGAGTTCAAGTGCGTGCGCCAAAGGCGTGCGCCGTTGGTAGCTCCTAATAAAGCTCCTCCCGCTAACTACCTCCTCCCCCTTGTTAGTCAGACCGTGTGATCAGGCAGAGCTCACGGCCAGGACAATAGCAAGCAAACAATAGCAAGCAAATAACAGCAAAAACAAGCACAGCCCCACAAGCACAGCAAAAACAAGCACAGCCCCACAAGCACAGCAAAAACCAGCACAGCCCCACAAGCACAGCAAAAACCAGCACAGCAAAAACAAGCCTGTAAAACATACCTGGTCTAGGATGTCTTCACAGACCCAGCTCTCCTCTGCTCTTTCCTCTGGGAAATGCTCTTTCCTCTGCTCTTTCCTCGCTTTTCCTCATCTAGCTCTCCAGGCATTCATTCAGAGGAGACACACTATTTTTAGCTGATGCTATTTTTGAAGGCATGGAGAAGTGTGTTTGGGGGGCATATTGATAGAACTCTGCTCCATGCTTCTGGATGATCTCTCCCAGGAGTTTTCATGTAGGTGTTAAACAGCACGGGGGATAGAATGGGACCTTGTGATATGCCATATAACAGCTCCTTATTTGTGGAGCAGCTATCTCCAAATAGCAACATCTGGAACCTAACCAAGAAATAGGACCAGAACCACAGAAGCACAGTGTCCCCTGATTTCCAAAACCCTCAAGCATACCAGAAGGTTATCATGGTTAGTGGTATTGAATGCCACTAGTTCAGAAACACCAACAAGGATACACTCCCCCTGTTGATGCTCAGGTGAAGAGCATCCATTAAGGTAACCATAGTAATCTCAACTCTGTATCCAGCTCTGAAGCTGGTTTGAAATGAGTCTAGAAAACTTATATCATCCAAGATTGGCTGGAGTTAGAAGGCAAGTGCCCTCTCAATCAGCTTGTCCAAAAAAAGGAAGGTTCAATACTATTCTATAGTCTAGAGGGTTCAGAAAGGGCTTTTTTAGAAGAGACCACATCACTGCTTCTTTTAAACAAGATGGAAAATTCCTTCACTGACAGATGCATTAATAATATATTGCAGCTGAGATCTAACTGTACCTCCTCCCTGGACACCTAG